>JAOXYD010220083.1:0-19110 GCA_028565735.1 Pinacopodium congolense
TATAAGTCCGTTGGTTTTAAAAGTAAAAATCATTTCAAACAACCATCAATTTTAAAGTCACCTAACCAACGCAACAATAACCATATCAAACATGTTTCTTCTACTTAAAAATATTTCACACAAAATTTAAAACCAATTTTAAGGCCATTTTAATTTCTAAAATATTTTAGTTTATTCAATCACAAATTTTTCCTTAGATATTGAAATTTATCACTTTAATAATTTTTTAAAAAAAATTTCAATATTTTAACGTCATACATTTCCAAAAATTTCCAAAATTTTTCTAACCATTTTAAAGATATTTTTCACACAAAAAATTGACTCAAAAATATTGAAACACATATAATCAATGTTTCAAAATACTTTGACATATCAAAACGCTTTCTTTAAAACATTTACACATTTTCCTTTTGATTATGGAATATTATGCCATATGAAATTCTAAACCATTTCCTAATATGCCAATATCGTAAACAATTTTAACTAGTCATTAAGACATTTATCCAAAATCTATATCCAAATGATCATGCAAATGTGACATGTAAAAGTGTGCCCCTTTTAATCATTGATTAAGATTAGGAAAACTTGCAATAAAGACACACATCTAAAGAACTATTCAATTTTGATTTTCATATCTTGATCTTCAGTCTAACATTTTAATGCTTGCTCCATCATCATTTTCTTTATGAACTAACCTCCACTTTTGGCGCCAACATGTCCTTGCATATTTTCTATTAACTTATATTTTCAACATTTCACAATTAAACTACTAGTAATAAAAATGTTATGTCATCATCAAAACAAATAATTACAACCTCTCTAAATTCAGCAAAAGCATGTGATATTCAAAATAAGATAAATGCAAAATATTTTATGTAAACAAGAGCGAATAAAATGCAAAACATTTCATTTAAATGCACCATGCAGTATGAAATATTATCACTCTCTCCTTTTTTTACTTAAAAACTCATATTGCTACATAATATCACACTATTCTCTCCTCCTTTTTGACATCTTCAAAGAGAATATCAAAATTTTTAATTAAAATACTTGCTAGATAAATACCAATTGTAAAAGAAAACCACTTATTTAAAAAACCAAATTTAAATTATACCATTTGCAATTGAAAAAATTCACATAAAATCTCTCATTTTATGAGAGAAAATATTTTTTTTCAAAAATGAAATTATGATTTTGAAAAACCTGTTATCCAAAAATTCCCAAATCTTTCACAACCGAATAAAAATCCTTAAAAAAGATTCAAGCTTTCTTCTTAAAACTAACTCCCCTTTAATTCCTAGATTTTAAAAAATATATCAATTGTACATTATACTTCCCCTAAATGTGTGCATTTGTGCATTATGGGAAAATAAATAATGAAAAAAGATAAATGTATCAGAAAATATATGTCATGCATCTTTACACTTCAAGAATACATATTTTCTTACATTAAGCACAATATGCATAAAAGAAACTTATTATGTAACTTTCATATCAAAAACACATGTTTACACATATATTGCGTTAACATTACATATTATACATATTTAGCACAAAAATCATATATTATATTAAAAATCACATAATTGGTTAAAAATTCACAAAATTCACATATTGTGTCAAAAAATGTAAAATTCTTATATGCATCAAAAACATATATTTCATATAACATATCACATCAATTCCTCAAAGCAAAACATAAGCATAAATATGATTCAAAAATAATTTTTCTTTCATGAAATAACTACTATCATGCAAAATGACGCACTCTCCTTAAATTTGTGCATTTCAAAATATTTAATCACATAAAGGGAAAAGGATTTATAAAAAAGAACTTCAAAACATATGCCAATTTCAAGTATAATGCTACTAGTAAAATATGGTACTAATTGCAAAAATCATACAAGGACTCTAATACCAATTATAAATGATCATGATACCAAATTGTAGATTATACTAATTATAAATGATTCTAAAGGTAAGAGACATTAATTGTAATGCATAAACTCTAATGACACTTTTCCTAAACATATGCAAGATCCTTTATCCTAAAACATATGCAACATCATTTTTCAAGCCATACAACTTCTCTCCCTAATAAAATGAAATCCATTTTTCTACCTAAAACATATAAGCTAGGTTAGAATTCTCAAATCAAGAATAAATATCCACAAAACATTTCAAACTATATATTATCAAATAAGAACATAGAAGTACCTCCTTTTGTGTCACCTTTTGATACTAAATTCTTTACTCCTCACTTGGTTCAATAATGTTACTTAGTTAGCTTATGTAAGGGATCGTGGGGATACCACTTTCTTTGCTTCTTAACTTAACACCAGTTTAGCATTAATGGATGTTGACTTATAAAAAAAGAAAAAAAAACTAATGTGTTCTACATATTCACATTAACTTGGATCCTTAAGGTTTAGCCTAATAGCCTTTCTCTAGCTATATTTGTAAAGGTTTCTTAAACATCTTACATTTAATAAAGCAAAAATTTTCTATATGCCTAACTTTACCATAAAAATTACAATCATATGAAACATTATAAAAATTAGAATTTGACTTTGCATTGTTATGCCTAAATGCATTTCTCCTAAAATTATATGAATGAATTTGAGGGATATGTGAATGAAACATGCCATTATGGCCAAAAAGAGACTTAAATTCATTTCTAGATCTTTTATCCCTAAATGTTCTTCCTTGATGAATTTTAGGCTTAGAATATTGATGAACTAAGTTCCATAGCCTAGTATGAATATGATACATGTTCCTTAATGAATGTATATGTATATATGGAGTGTTAGCATTGAATCTAATATTATGCTTAAGATGATACCTAAAGTTATGCTCACTCACATTTCTAGGTCTTCTATCAAGAAATGTCGTTTCTTAGTGAAAATGAGAACTAGGATATGACTATAACATTTCTTTAGGCTTAAGAACATACTTATGATGAGTATGGGAATGCAAAGAACTGTATTGCCTTACTTTAGGCCTAAAAGCATCTTGTTGTGATTTTGCATTCCCAAAGAAACTATGTCCATTTCTTCCTTGATACATGTTCTTCATATCTTTTAACTTAGGATTATACATAAATGCATTATGGTTCTTCCTAGAATGTGGTTTAAATGTAAATGCATCATTTTCTCAAGAGGACTTAGTCATAATTTCATCTTCTAAGTGTAAAAAGAGACTTTAAATGTAAATGGTTTTGTCTCATTAAAAACACTCCCTTGAATGAATCCTAAACCTTGCCTATCATAAGAACTCTTTTGAACTTCTAGCATACAATCTAACTTTTCCTTTCCTTTTATGAATTTAGACAAATATTCTTTAATGTCATTGATCTCCTTCTTCAATTCTCATTCTAATACACTAATTTATGCTCATCATGATTTTCAACAACCATACTCTTAGTATCTAACATGACATTCACTTCATTCTTCCATCTATCAGTTTTTAATGTGCATGCATTCCTATCTTTTAATATGTCATTCATCTTATTCTTCAACTTCTCATTCTCTAACCTACATGCATCTATCTAATGCATTAAATAAAAAATGCATGGCCTTTTGTTCAAATAAACAACTTCTACAACACTTGAAAAAGCATAAGGCCCACTTTCTACAATTTCCCACAAATAAAAATCTTGCCATATTAAATAAAATTTCGATCTAATTTTCCATTTCAAAATTTCATTTTCATTAAAAAACTGTGGCTTATGCACATTTAACCCCTCTTGACAATAAAAATCATTCAAGTGTGTCATATTGGATTTTTGCTCACCAATTTCATTGGAAATTTATACAAAAGTGAGACATATACTCTGAGGATACACTAAGATTTATAGTGGTTCAATGGTAATGTTGTCATAGGTCACCAAATAATAACCTAACTTACTTTTCTAACTATGTAGTGGGATTAGTCAGAGGCATTCTCATAAAAAACCATCTTGTTTTTTAATATTTTTAATGTTAAATAAAAATTATTTGTTTAGTTAAAATTAAAATATAATTAATGAAATAAAGGAAAGTAAAATAAGAATTCAAAATCTCAAGAAATATATAACTATGATGAAAAGCCAATCAGAAGATATTTTCGAGACTTAAGAAAGACAATTGATAATGGAAAACATAGAAATTGTATTCAAATTTGGATATTAACCTATAAATACAAATAAGCTCTTGTATCCTAAAGTTCCTCTGAGTATAGGTAAATTCAACAAGCTTTGAAAATACCCTTAACTAATATAGTAACCTAGAATAAGTTCTATAGATTCAATTATGTAGTAACATTAAGCAAAGAAAATAGTTTACTTAAGCTAATATCATAAAAGCCTGAATCATACAACTTAAAGAACTAAAACCCTAGATTAATTGATTACATTTCAATTACAAATTCAATTAACTTATTGCTACTCCTGACATTAACTAGTGACAATTACAGATTATAAGTCAATATCTAACAAACTAAAGATAAGAAAAATCAAAGATTCAATAATCAAATTAAGAGATTCAAATATTTGATCAAGTATTGAAACTCAATCCAAATGTAATAACATGGAAACTAAAGAAAGAATAAGAAAAAATAGCAACACCTAATGGAAGTATTAATCCCTCTTAAACCAAATTTTATGAATATTCTCAAATACAATGATGAAAGAAGGCAAAAACCATTAAATTAAGAAAAAAACAAGCAAAGAAGAATCAAAGTAGCTACAAAAAATGGTCAATAATGACGTCTTTAGCTCTAATCTCTAGGTAGGGTTTAATTTATTTTAGAGTAAAAGACACAAGAGCCTTTGAATTTTATGTTGAAATGCGTTTTTCATAATATTAATAGTGCTTAACATCAGGAATAAACAACATTGTTGATGGACCACTATTGAAGCTATTGGAAGCCCAGGCATTAATAGTAGTTTCCTGGAGAACAAAGGAGCCATTAATCACCATTGTTGAAGACCACAAGTATATCTCCTTAACCATACATAGCTTGTTTAACCTAGAATTTGTCTCCTTGGGTATAAACCTATATTTTAACTTATAACAAACATAAATTAGGAAATTTGACATCAAAAACATCTTAGAGTCCTATAAAATATACTCCAATCAAACTCCCCTACGCTTAAGCTATTAATTATCCTCAAGCAAACCAAGTTATCATCCAATATCAAGTAGAGAATAATCAAAGGAAAATCATTAGTCTCATAAAATATAATTATTGAAACATCTTCATCAATCATTCAATCATAATGGATCATCAAGATGTTATGAAAATGATCGCTCATGTTAATTGCAAGTGAATCTAATCTATCTCATGCTTTCTCAAACTTCAACTCAATTCATAATAATTAATTCCATCTATAAAATGAATATATAAAAAGTAATAAATTGTATCTTTTAAACAGATTCATAGCAATAATGTTAATAAAGTTGACTTTGCCATTTTGAGTACAAAGCCAATAAAGTTAATATATTTTTCTTACTTATTCACCATATTCATAATTTTTTCAAGACGATAAACATTCTTAAAAGTAGTAATAAAATCACCTATGTATATGCAAATTACAAATAGAAAATCATAAATTGAATTAAGCATTCATCTTACAAAGTCATGAAGTTGATTAAAATCATTTGTTCATCAACATTTATAACCAAAAATATAAATATGTTGAATTCCTAAAAAATCAAATTCCTAATGAATAATGTCAATGATATTCCTTCAAAGAAAAATAAATTTCCCTAGTTTATTGACTATTGAGAAAGTTATGTTAAAATCAAATTCACTCTTAAATTCACAATAATATCAAGGGTAAGAAAATTGAATCTTAATCCCCTTCCCCATACTTAAATTAAACATTATCCCCAACATTCAAAAAGTAAAGTAAACACGATAGGTGGAACAGGAATAAAAATACTCTCTTAAATAATGTAAACTGTGTAGGGCCTTAGTGGAAAAGATTGCATCTCACTTAAGTACCTACAGATAAAATGAATAAAAGAAAGTAAAAGCACTTAAATTGAAATCAACAAAAATCTTATCTAGAAAAGAGAAAAATATATAAACTAAAGGAATGGTTGGCTTGCCTCTCAACAAGTACTTGTTTAAGGTCTTTAGCTTAACCCTTCTTTGTGCACATTATCTAATATAATTTGATGCTTCAAACTCCATCAGTTCCAAGTTTTACTTTTGATATCTATCAAAGTAAAGTTTGAGGTCATGCCCATTAACTTTAAACTCTTTTTCTGTCATTTCACTATGAATCTCAACGGCACCATGGGGGTACATCTTGATGACTATAAATGACCTTGCCCATCACAAACATAGCTTCCTTGGAACAAGTTGGAATCTAACCAACATCGAATGTCTTTCATGAAATGTGTTTATCATATAATGCCTTAATTTTCTCCTTATAAATGCAGGCATTTTTTAATACACCATTGTATAATTCCTCTAATTCTTACAACTATAACTTTCTATGTACACCAACAACATCAAGCTCTATGTTGTATCACTTGACCACCCATAAGCCATGTTTTCCAACTCTATAAATAGGTAGCATGGTTTTCCAAACACTAATCTATATATTGGCATAATGTTTTGTAGACTTTTTTGTGTGCCTACAGAGTATCGTCAAAACATAAACTCCAATCCTTTCTATTGAAATTGACTATATTCTCCAAAATGGGATTTGATCTCCCTATTGAATACCTCGTCTTACTCACTTGTGTGAGGATGACAAGTGGTAAAGACTATATGCACCACCATATCCCCTTATCACTGATAATAGTTCTCAGAATCCCAAACCTAACAAAGATATGTGATTTTAAAAATTCTTCTAATCATTTAATCAGCACAATGTTTTTGTAGGTATAGATCTTCTTAAGTTTAGTATTTAGCTTGGCTTCTAATCCTATCTTTTTGCACTCTAGTGAAATTAGTGGAGAACTTTTAAGTGACCAGGAAGTTCACCGTATCTGCATACTAAGGGGTATTCACATTTACTATATGCAACTACTTATTTGGAAAATCATCATTGATGGGAGTGTTATTAGCAACATATTCGATCACTTAGCTTATATGATCTATTGCTCCATTTTCTGTTCCCTGCTTTATCTGTAATTTCCACATCAAATTATTGTAGCAAGAGAATCCAGCTAATGAGTCTTGGATCTGCATCATTTTTCGATAAAAGGTATTTTAAGATTACATTATCAAAATAAATAATGATTTTAGTTTTTCAAAAGTAAGACAAAAATTATCTAATGTAAAAACTACAATAAAAAATTCTTTTTCTATAATTATATAGTTGGTTTAAGATTCATTTAAAGTCTTGAAGGTGTAATAAATGACATAAGGACTCCTCCTAATTCACTGACCCAAAACCCCTCCTACAGCATGGTTGGAAGCATCATATATGAGTTCGAGGGAAGATCCCAATTAGGAAGTTGTAGGATATATACAGTGACCACTTCTCCTTTAAAAAATCAAATGCTTTCTTACACTCATCATTAAATGAAAAATCAACATCTTTTTGAAGTAACCTACGCAATAGTTGTACAATCTACGAAAAGCCTTTGATAAACCTGCAATATAATCTTACATGGACAAGAAAAGAATGCACTTTCTATACAGTGATGAAGTAAGGCAAAAAAAGTAAATGAGATCTATCTTAGCTTTATCTATTTCAATTACATTTTTTGAAACCAAATGACCTAGTTTCCTGTTGAACCATAAAATGGCATCTTTTTAAATTAAGAACAAGGTTAGCTTCTAAGCATCTTTTAAGCACTAAGATGAGATTATCTAAACACTAATCAATCATCTATAAAAAATTTTATGATTTTCTCTTAATAGTCCAAAAATATACTCATTATAAATCTTTGAAAGTTGGTAGGGCATTACATAAACCAAATTCCATGATACAATAGGTGAATGTTTCATATGTGTACGTAAATTTTATTTTCTCCTGATCCTCTAGAGTTATGACTACCTGTATATAGCCTAAATAACCATCAGGAAAATAATAGTAAGTATGAATAACAAGGCGTTCAAGCATTTAATCAATAAATGGTACTGAAAAGTGGTCTTTTGACTCATAGAATTTAGCTTGTGATAATTAACACAAACTCTCCATCTATTTTTTTACATAAGTAGGAAACATTTATCTGTTATCATTTTCCACCAAGATGATCCCTGACTTCTTAAGAACTACCTGTAAAAGGTTAACCCGTTTATTATCTAAGATTGATAAATAACAGCCACATTTAATAGCTTGAGTACCTCTTTTTTCACTTTTTTTATCATCATTGGGTTAAGTCAACTTTGTTCTTGTCTTATAGGTGTACCACCCTCCTCTAAAAAGATTCTATGCATACACAAAGAGGGGCTAATCCCTTTTATTTCAACAATTCACATTAATACTATCTTATATTCTTAGAGTACTCAAACATGCTTATATGCTTACCAATGAGAAAGATTATTTATGATTATAAGTGATAAGGTTTGTTTATCTCCCAAAAATGTATAGTTAAGGTGATCAAGTAATGGCTTCAATTCTGCTTTAGGGGCCTGCACAATTGAAGGTATCAAATAGTTAGGAATAACAGGCAAATCAAAGAATTAAACTGCATATCTATTAGACTTGTTAGGAAGTGTCTCCAAGGAAGAAACTGCTTCCTTGATCCCTTCCCCTAATTCAAACTTATCCTTTAAGTAATTATATACATCTTTCTTAATCAAAGTTTTCAAAGCAACTTCCAGTAATTCGCCTGAAGAAAGAAAACACAACTATTCTGTTAATGGATCAATAATATCTATCCTTACAACTGACCCACAATTACCAAAATATCACATAACATTGAAGATATTGAACCTTATCACTTACCCATTGGACTCCATAAACATCACTTTACTATGGACATCAATTTTAGTCAAGAATGTCTTTAAAAATGGTCTCTCAAATAGAATAGGCAATGGACTAGGAGACCCTCATCTTGCATATCAAATATATAAAAATATGTATAAAAAACAAGCTTCTTTACTTGTACTAACACATCCTCAATGACCACTGCATGGTAAATATTAGATTGATCAATCAATTGAATAATAATAATGCAGGTTTCTTTTAAAGGACCTATATCAAAAGTTTTAAAAATAACAAGTGGCAGTACATTGATTGAAACTCCTAAGTCTAACATACATCATTTATACCTCGGGTGACCTATTATATATGGGATAGAGAATATATTATGATTTTGCTTTTAGGTGGAATCTTTCTTTGTAACAAAACTAATATATTCTCTCCCATGTTAGCCTTTTCATCATCCTTCAACTTTGTTTATTTATACATAACTCCTTTAAAAACTTTGCATGGTGTGGTACTTACTTAAAAACCTATAGTATAGGTATATTTATCTCCACATTAAAAAAACTTCCATGACCTCTCTTTCTTGCTCCTTTTACTTATTCTTTGCTAACCTACTAAGAAAAGGAATGGAAACTTAGTTAGAAATAACAGACAGTATACACTTACTTTAAGGAACTTTTTACACTCCCTTTTTTTCTGAAATTGTTTCCTCTTCCTCCTTGTGCTTCCTTTTCTCTTCCTTCTTCTTCCTAAGGACTTCCAGTTACTTGTCACTTCGTAAAGAAATAGCACATGCATCTTCCTTAGGGTTTCTCTTTGTTTGAATAGAAAGTTTAGTAGAGCCTTAAATTTGTAATTTTCTGATAGTATCTATTAGTTAACTTACTTAATTCTCTAAGTTCTTCAAATTACTCCTCATTTCTTATTGGAATTGAAAAGTGTTCGTAGCCAAATTCTTCACCATTTCCTCTAGTAACATTCCACTAGTTTATGGTGGTGGGTTATTGAGCTGAAGGCCTAGATTAAAACTGTAATTGAACCAGATAAAATCTTAGTTGAGAATTAAACCCTTACTACTATTGAAAGGTAGAAGGTCTAAAATTTGCCTTATTTCTTTACTAATTGTTCTCATATCTAAAGTTAGGATGATCCTTTAATTTAGAATTATAAGTGGGAGCGTAAGGATCATATCTTCTTTGCTGATCTTAGGATCTTCTATTGGGGTAAACTTGCTAGTCATCCTACAATGTAGGGCACATATTAGTAAGATAACTAGAAATAAACAAATTCCACATATCTTAACTTGTCCTTTACCCATTACCATTTGCTCAACTAAGGATATCAGATTGGCTACTTATAGTTCCATCTTTGAAATAGCAACTTCTTTAACCTGTTTTGTAGAAGATGATAGGTTTTTTTTAGTACTATAATACTGTGAGTTAGATGCCATGGTTATTATCAACTTCTTTGCCTAATCCGATGTCTTGTCTACCAATGCATGGTTACCTATTGTAGCTATCATGTTTTTGGCCATGAGCATAATCCCTTGTAAAAATATTTTATCAATAATTTCTCACTGATTTGACGATTGAGACAACTGTTGCAAAACTTCTTAAAATGTTTTTAATAATCATGTGATAACTATCCTATATCTTGCCTAAAGTAACACATTTCCTTCATAATATTTCCTACTCATAATGTTAGAAAGTACTTCTCTAAAAGCACTTATTGTATCTGACCTCGTATGGTGACAACTTTGACTAGTAAATTGTATAGTCATTCTTTAGCAGTGTCAGATAAGACAAGGAAAAAAAACCTTTAACTTCAATTGATCCACTGTGATGCTAGTAGGCTTCATTCATGAATATATTATATGAAACTCCTTTAAGAATTTATTTCAATTAGTTATGTAGCCTAAATCCAAAGAGTTGTTATCTTGAAAACCTATAAAGTAGGTAGTGAATGAATCAGTCTAGGTCTTGTTTCAAATTCAAGTTTATCATTAGTAGAATTAATTTAACGTAAGTCAGGATTAAAAGTGAGAGTTATAAGTTCCTTCAAAGTGCATTGGTGTTAAGCCATTACTTCTTCAAATTTGTATGTAGATTGCTCAAGACTCTCTTTAGCCTCCTCTTCAAATGATAATAAGCCTTCACTTCTAAGAATAAGAATGTGTTAATCTCATTCAAGTTATTAAAGTCATGTACACCTTGCTACAGGAGAAACAAAAATGGATTGAAAGGATAAAAGAGAAGGCCTTTATTTTTGGCAACAAAATTTCGTAGTCTTTGATGCTTAGAAGGGTTATATGAGATATACAAAGACAAAAAACAAGGTGATAAAGGTTAATAAATAAAATTAATTATCAACAAAATAAATAATAAAACACGAATGTCAGTTCTCTGATAACGATGCCAAACATTTGATATTGTTAACATAGGCCACCAAATAATAATCTAACTTGCTCTCCTAACAATGTCATAGGATGGGTCATGATCGAAACCACAGATAATTGTCTAGTTTTTACTATTTCTAATGTTGAATAAAAATCCCTGATTTAATTAAAATTGAAATCTATTGAAAATATAACTAATAAAATAAAGACAATTAAAATAAGAACACAAAATATTAAGAAACAGATAACTATGATGAAAAGTTAGTCAGAAGATCTATTCGGGACTTATTAAAGATAATTAATCATCAAAAACACGTAAATTATGTTCTAAGTAAGATGTTAACCTATAGATACAACTGGGCTCTTGTATCATAAAATTCCTCTGATTATAGGTAAATCCAATAAGTTCTGAAAATATACCTAATTAACGTAATAACCTAGAATGAGTTCTCTATATTCGATTATGTAGTGGCATTAAACAAAGAGAACGATTAACTTAATCCAGTGTCACACAAAATCAAATTATGCAACTTAAAGAACCAAACTAGTAAATTAATTAATTAATTTTCAATTCATTTTTAATTAACCTATTGCTACTCTTGAAAATAATTAATGATAATTATAGGTTAAAGTCAATACTTAACATTCAAATTAAAAATCATAAATAGGTTGATCAAGCTTATAATATAATCCCTAATTCTTAACATTTAACCAAAATTCTGATTTAATCCTAGCAAAAGAACACAATGCCCATTAAATTCAAATCACATCTTACAATTACAATCCCCTTGTCCCTTCAATATCTTTTAACCTAAAGGAATTAGCATAATGTATTATAATTAACAAAAAAATAAACAAAATAAAATCAAAGAACTCATAATAGGTAAACAAAATAGAGATAAGGACAATCAAAGATCAATAATAAATTAAGAGGTTCAAAGGTTTAAACAAGTATTAAAATTCAATCCAAATGAAATAACATAGAAACTAAAGAAGGGATAAGAAAAAAAAATAGTAAAACCCAGTGAAAGTAAAGTATTATGCCCTCTTAAACACAACTTCTGTTAAGATTTTCAAATACAACGATAAATGAAAGAAAAAAACCATAAATTTAAGACAAAAGCTATAAAGAATCAAAGTAGCTACTAAAAATGGTAAATAATGATGTCTCCAGCTCTTTTTTTTAGGCTTACATATCCCTCCATTAGGGTTTAAGTCGTTTTGGAGTAAAATGACTCAAGTGCCTTTGAATTTTATGATGAAAAGTGTTTTTTGGAACGTACAAAACGCTTAACATCAAGAATAAATGGCACTATTAATGGACTATTGTTGAAGATATTGTTAATCAGCCATTAATGGTAGTTTCTTATGGAATAATAGCGTCATTGATCACTACCATTGAAATCCACATATCTATCTCCTTGTTTCACACTTAGGTTGTTTCACCTGCAATTTGTGTCTTTGAATCTAAACTTGTGTTTCAACTTATAAAAAATATAAATAAGGAAATTTGGCATCAAAATAGGAGTAAAACTATAATAAATCACATTTTATAATCCTATAGAATACACCTCTATTATCCAACAATGAAAATAATTACCTACTCCTCTCCCAACACACTTGATGTTGGAGTTTCAACTATACAAAATCTTCTTTAGGGTGAAGAGTAATCCTTATAACTTCTTCGTTTTATAAACTTTATACTAATCTTGTTTCACAAAGGAGAAGAGTAACCTTATAATCTTATTTCAAATGGAGTAAAGAGTAATCCACTACGATCTTACTTTAAATGAGTAAAGAGTAAAGCCTTTAATCAAGATCAAAATCCAACAATTTATCTCTCAAAAAATAGCACCCCCCCCCCAAAAAAAAAAATCTCTGTTGGGGTCAACTTAAGCACACATAACTCAATAATTGCTTGATCAGAATCAATACAAGGAATTAAAATGCAACTAATGTAATTCCAATACTTAATGAAATTCCTAATGCTCATTCAATGCAACAACTAACATAAATCAATGCTAAATCACTTTCAACAACCAAAATAACTCAAATCTTCTTTATTGAAGGTGAAGAGTACCTTTTAACAATCTTTTTAATGGTAAAGAGGGCCTAACCAATAATAACAATAAAACACAAGATGAAATCCCCAATCAACACACCTTTAATAGTATTTCAATAAAAGCACGATAATACAAATTAATATAAACTTATAGGGACGAAAATTAAGCAAAATAAATCTCTTGGGACCTTAATAAACTAGACACCAATTGATTGGAACAATAAAAATGAATTGAAGCTTTTAACAATAAGATTGAACAAGGGAAACATAAAAACTCACAAAACTTGAGCAAGATGACTTTGTATACTTAGAAATCTCTCAAATGGTATAAAGATTGAAACAAATGTTATACGACTCTTATATATAGCGATTAGAAGCTTATGGAGTTATTTTAGGGTTTTGTAGCCATTCGAGATATAAAAACTTGTTAGGCCGAATGTTTGTAGAAAACTAGTCATTATGGCTTTCAAAGGATCAGTCGACTTATTAGGGATCGATCAACCTATATGACTGGTCGATTGATCTTTAATAGGTTGACCTATTTCATTAAAAATAAGAGGCATCAATAGATGTAATAAGTAATGGTTGACCTATAAATGAATGGTCAAACTTAATTCAAAGTTCTATAAAATTGTAGAACATGTCTAAAAACCAATCCAAATCAAGTTTTTCACTTCCGATTCATTTCAGACAAGTCTTAAATCACTCTTTAAGTGAAATTTGATGCCAAGATATATAAATTAAGAACCCAAATGCAAAATTCCTTATTTTATATCCCAATTAATAAAACTTTGAGACTTTGATTTTAAACTAATCCTAAAAAAATTTATAACAATATTGAACATGTTTCTTTTACTCCAAAATTATTTCACATGAATTTTAAATCTAATTCCAAGTCTAAGGCTATTTCAATTTCCAAAATATTTTAATTTATTCAAACATAAATTTTTCCTTGGATATTGAAAATTCTTACTTTAGAAAAACTTCATACCTTTCCAAAACTTTCCTAACCAATTCAGAAATATTTTTCACGCACAAAATTGACTCAAACATATTTAAATATGTATAAAAAACATTTTAAAACACTTTAACATATCAAGAGGCTTTCTTTAAAATAATTTACACATTTTTCTCTTGAATATGGGATATTAACCAATGTGACATTCTAAACCATTTTATAATATGCCAATGCCATAAATAAATTCAACTAATTACCAAACAATTTATCCAAAACCTATATGCAAATGCTCATGTAAAAGTGACATACAAATCCTTTTCACACATTGATTAAAATCAAGAAAACTTATAATAAATACACACATTTAAAGACCTATTCAATCTTGATCTCTTCATATCTTGATTTTCACTTTAATGTCTCAATGATTGCTTCATCATCATTTTCTTCATAAGTTAACCTCCACTTTGGATTTCAATATATGTCTTTGAACATTTTGAACATTTGACATCAATCTATCTTTTTAACACATCACAACTGAACCACTAGTAATAAAAATATTTTATCAAGTGATTAGAACCTCTTTTAGTTCAACAAAATCACCATCTTCATCTCTAAAAGCTTTCAAAATATATGTTTGTTGTTTAATAAGGTGGAAATCCTATCATATTTTCAATTATATGGAGAACTCAACTATAACATGATCAGACATTCCTAATTGGGTTCTATAGACATTAGCAACCCTTATTATTTATTTTAATACATTTAATATACTATATTCAAACATTTCATCTATATTATACTCACAGACTAAAGTAGCATTATACTTTATGTTTGCAAGATTTTTAGTTTATTATCCATCTTTATATTAAGGGCTATATTTCTATACATTTTTAAAAGAGTAGATTTTTTGATTTTATACTTTTTCTTCTAAACGTTTCCTGCTTCTATGCATTATTATTAATGTTAGGATTTTAAAAGGATAGTCTATATTCTATTCTCTAACATATATCTTAAACCATTTTAAAAAAACAATATATGGGCTCTATAAAGATTTACAAACCTATAATAATCTTCATAAGTCTCTTGTCTTTACTTTAAGAAATGATTGAAAAACCTTATTCTTTTTCTTTATTTTTTTAGTCAAAATATTTGTGCAAATACTACTTGTTAACTTTAAATTCTTTCTCTAAGACATATAACTCATTGTTGAAATTTTATGTTATTGAGAAAAAGTTTGGAGAATTTTGATGACTTTGATTTTCGTAGCTCTATCAGGACTTATAAATTGTCTGTGAAACATTTTTATTATATTCAACTCTTTGAAAATTTGAATTGGGAATATCATATGTTAAATATCATTGGAACTCTTTGTTTAAAATATCTATAATAAAAGGAATCATAGAGACTCTACCTAAATTTATGGTGGAGATTGAGGCTCTATTATCCAATACGAGACTTTAAATTTTCTATCAAATGATAACTTTACTTTACCTTCTCTAAAATACTTATCCTCTTTAATTAGTGTGTTTAGACTTAAAGGAATGGCTGGAGTAGGTTCCACTACACCTTCAAAAATCCATTCTTTAAGGAGTATTATTTCTTTCTACTTTATAGTTTTAGGAACCACTGTATTATACTATGACAAATTTGTTTTCAAATATTATGTCTCTTCTCTTTGAACTTTTGGTAATAAAGCTCTAGATGAAAAGGTTGTTACCATTATTAAACTAAGAGAAGTTCACCGTGTTTTGGTGATGACAAAATTCTCTATGGACTAATAATTTTATGCCTTTCAAGTCTTGAAAGATGCATGTTAAGTTAAAGTATGAAAGAAGTGGTTTATAGAGTCTTAAAGTAAAATTAGAATTAATATAGTTGATTGAGCAAGACTCAAGATTTTAGAAGACCAAGATAAAACTTATATGAGTTAACACTTTTAATTTTTATTGTAAATTTCACTTAGTTAATTTTGATGTATTAAGCTCATTCATGTATGAAACATTCATAAATTAGAATATGCATCTAGGATGTATAATCAAGAGTTATCTATGTGGGAAAGTTTAAAGTAAACCTCTTGAAGAGTTAATGTGTTTTAGGAAAGTGTTTTCTATGTGTGTGTGTGTGTGTTTTACAAAATATTTTCTATGTGTTTGGGGATGATATAGGTTTATTAGAAATGAGTTTGATGTGTTTTTGGTTGGACAAACTAGCCTAAAATTGGTCAACTAGTCCACACGCTAGTCGACCAGTTGAAATGAATATCGTGTTCTAATGGCTAGAAACCTATAAGAAGAAGGTGTAAATGACATTTAATGCACAAAGACATTGAACAACAACTAGTAGGCTTAGAAAACACCATAAATAAGTTTTTTTACATGAGTTTTAACAATCCAAGTGTTTAGAAATCAATTATGCATATGTTTTTAAGCTTTAAGAAGCTTTTATTGAGAAGTGTTATTTGAGTTTTCTTTGTGAGATTTTTGTTCACGATTTTCTGCAATAATCTTGAGTTTTTGTGAGTCTCTAGATACACTAAATTGAGCTTTAGTGAGATTCTTTCAAGTGCATTTATAAGAATCTGCTCACTATTTTATTGAGTTTTTAGGTGTGCGAAATTGTTATTTTCATCTTGTTTGAGTGTTTAAGTGTTTATTTGATACATATTTTACATTTTATAAGCTCTATATCATTAGATTAAAGATAGAACATATGCATATATCAAAACTATCTCTGTTGAGACTATTCTTGCTTTAATCTCGATTTCAGCTAACTAATCTTGGTTTTAAAATTTTGCAATTGTTCTTTTCTCCTTACTTAAGTCCTCTAGATTATGTTTAACCTTGGTTATTTTCATCTTGATTGAGTGTTTAAGTGTTTGTTTGATCCATCTTTTATATTTTATAAGGGTTATATCATCAGATTAAAGCTAAAACACATACATATATCAAAATTATCTCTGTTGAGACTGTTTTTGCTTTAATCTCGATTTTAGCTAGCTAACCTTGTTTTTAAAATTGTACAATTTTTTTTTTTTTTGCATACTTAAGTCCTCTAGATTATGTTCAACCTTGGTTTCAATTTTTAGAAGCTTATTTCATCTATCTTTGAGCTTAAACATTCAAATATATCAAGATAGCTTCTGTTTTTGCTGGTTTAAGTTTGATCTCGATTTCAACCTTTGAAATCTGTTTCTCAGCATTTGATTTTATTGTTTTATGTTTGATTAAGTGCTTAAGAGTTAGATTAATCATGGATTTGAATTTTTTGGTTATTATTTCATCATTTTCGTACATTGTTTTGTTTATATATTAAAATTATAATGTTTTTACTTCTTTTCATTAAATCATGAATTACATCATTTAAATCAGTTTCTAAGTGCATAAATTTATTGTGGTTAATTTATATAAGGTTTCAAGAGTGTCTTGGATTTTTAGTTTGATTTTTAAGAATTTATATATTTTTTTAATCTGAATATTCATAAAGTGCTCTAAATTGTCCATATTTTGTATTTGGTATATTTTAATCCTTTTGCAAGCATATATTTATGTTTTGGGGTATAATTCCTACCATACTAAGTTTTTTTAATCTGTCAAGATTACCATCATTTATTTTGTATCAGTTATTGAAAGGTAGAACCCTTAGTTTAATTGTGCATTGAGTGAAACACCTTTAAGGTATATTTAGTCAATTGAATTTAGGGATATTGATTTATTTGGATAATTGTGAGTTGTAGAGGCTTCTCTTTGCCTTGAAAAAAGTTATCAAAGGTTACTCTTCACCTTCAATAAGAAGATTGAGTTTTGTATAGGGTTACTCTTTACCCTTGAAAAGTAAGATTGTACTTATTTTATTTGATTAGTGAAAATCATCCAACAAGTAGTTGGAAAGAAGACGTAGCATATCTTTTGGATAGGTTTACTTCTATAATTTCCTTGTGTCCCTCTTTTTCCTTATCATCTTTATTTATTATTGGTTGTGTGACTTGACTTTTAATTTATTACATTCATTTTGGCATTTTCATTTCCATACCATCTTAGGTTGTACTTTGGTTTAGTGATTGCATTTAGATTCCAATTGGTTTAGGTTGTTAGTTTTAAATTAGTAAAGAATTTTTTAAATACCCAATTCACTCCCTCCCCCTCTTTAGTACCATAAGGCTTACAGAAAGGTTCTTCTTTAGCCATAAAAAGGATTGAAGAAAGTGAACTCTCTAAATCAAGATAAATTCGATTGTCCCTTCTTCACTATACACTTTACATTTACGCTTTTATTTTTATAAGTGGTGTTTAAATTTATTTGTTATGTTTATTATTATCCAAAAAATTGTGTTGATATCTTTGTTCAAAATTCAAGTTATTTATTCGTGTACTTATACATATTAAATTGAATTTACAAATTATGTATATTATTATCTATTTTCGCAAATCAGTTTTTGCAAAAGTATTTTGATTTTTGTAAGAGAAAGTAATCTCTCTAAATTAGGATAAATTCGATTGTCCCTTCTTCTCTATACTCTTTATATTTACACTCTTATTTTTAAGTGCTGCTTGAATTTATTTCTTGTTTTTATTGTTATTAAAAAAATTTTGTTTATATCTTTTTTCAATATTTAGATATTTATTCGTGTATTTGTACATATTGAATTAATTTTACAAATTGCATATAGTATTATCTATTTTTGCAAATCAGTTTTTCAAATGTGTTTTGATTTTTTGGTGAACTTTAAATTTTGTCTTAGAGAGTTTTTAAATAACCTAATTCATCCATCTCCCCCCCCCCCCCTTCCCTTTCTTAGGTACTAAATAAGACTAGCAACTATT
>JAOXYD010220101.1:0-19108 GCA_028565735.1 Pinacopodium congolense
ACTAAGTTTAACACACACAAATAATACTTAAAATACCTAAAAATAACCTAGAAACATAGTATGAAACACACTTATCAATTTCTTTTTTCATCTTTTTTATTTTTGCTGGTGGAAATAATTTAGCTAAAATAAGTTTATAAGATCATTCCATGTTATAATGGAATCAGGTTGAAAAGTATTCAACCAATCTTTAACTCTGTCCCTTAGAGAAAAAAGGAACAACTTATTCTTGATTACATCATCAAATACATCTTGACTTTTGAAGAGATCACAAACATCTATAAAACTTTGCAAATGATCATTGGAGTCTTCTAAAGAACTAACAAATTACGAAGATCTAATCATTAAAAGAATGCTATAAGGGACTTCAAAATCATCAAATTCTATCCTAGGTTTAAAAATGTTAGTCATAGGACGATTTCTACTTCTTAAGGTCAATTCCATCATTGTAGGTCCTCTACTTTGATCTTGAAGCCTAGTAACTAATTCCTCTTAATGCGCCATTGCTAAAGGATTTGAATCTAAAGGATCTTAACTAGAGGATGTGGTGATCTTTGATTCTTTCTTTTGCCTACAAATAGTTCTTTCAAGTTCAAGATCAAATTCAAGCTTCTCAGACTTATGGCCATGAGTTTGCATACAAGATTTAAAAAAATATAGATAAAAACAACTACTAAAAAAAAGCAAACACAAAATTAAAACAAAGTACACTTAAAAAGAAAAGCAAACAAGCAATATAAACAGCTTTATAATAATAGACACCAAACTTTCCTTACAATCAAATTATTTTGGATCCTCGACAATGGCATCAAAAACTTATTGTTTTGGTCCATATTAAGATCAAAATAACCAAACTAATTACCAAATTTAACACTTGAAGCTCTTTTTCTCAAAATAAGGTTAAAACCAACTAACTGACAAGTATACCAATCATAAGTAATAGAGTATTCTAAACTAGAGCTATCATCCCAAGGATATCAATTAGAACCAAGAGTAAGGAAAATGGATCACAATTATTTAAAGACACCAATTTGAGAGATTAAATTAACTAAATTTACTAAACTATACCAAAGGGATTTCAACTTTTCAAGGAAGATTAACTTTGAAATTTAAGGTTGCTTAATGGTTTAAATGGTCAAGGAAATAGTTTTCAATGATCTAAATGGATTAATTAAGGATCAAGAGACTTGTTGATTATAGTTGGCCGCGTACAAAATTAGCTCAAATTAATTTATCTTTCAACAAACAAAATCATATTTAATTCGAGACCAAATTTTTGGCAAGTGTACTAGTCGATTCAAGTAATAAAGTGGATTATATTTAAGACTCTGAGTATTGATCCCACGAGAAAATTTATATGATGTAAGTACTAGGTCAATCAGATTAAAATTATCTAGAGAAAACTCAGCTTTATGATTTTAAGAAAATAAATAACGAAAATCTAATTTAAAAAGCCTAGAAAACTATCAAGAAATTGTAAAAGAGCTGTAGATTTCTTTTCCTAAATTATTCAGTTAAGCTTTGGTGGTAGATGATTTAATTGATGGATCAGTGATGCTTAATTTAGGGTCTTCACTAAATCAAGACAGCACTATGATTAAAACACTGACTTATCTCTATTGATCCTATCATGAAGTTTGTTTATGCTTCAGACTTAGGGAATAGGCTTAAGGTTTAAGAATTCTAATCCTAAATTAACTTAATCTAAGATTAGCACCCTCATGATCAACCAATCTTTTGTTAGTTCATTGAATTAAACCATGTTGTTTATTGACTTTTCTAGTAACCTAGGTAGAGATTGTTAGATCATAGATTATCTGATGGCAATATCCTAAGTGTTCAGTTTAGGACAAGCATTAAGCATTTAATAAACCAAGATTAATTTACTAATCATGCATTAATCATAAATTAACACAATTAATCATCTATATACAGATTCAACGTGATAAATTAACTAAAATTAAACATTAAGCACAATACTTAATTAAATAACATAATAAATATAACTTAAACAACAATACTTTAATTAATTCAAAATAACGGCAATAATACATGAAATTAAGAGTTTAGAATTAACCAAATCACATCTCAAGATGGTTATCTAACTCTGAACACATTTATGAAACTGCTGGAATCTCATAAACAACCCAAGAATCTCAAATTACAAAAGATTGAAATGAAAAACAACTTAAAAACTACTTTGATATAAGAACTAACTAAAACTAAGGTGTTTTTGCTCTAAATCTGGATGCCTAGAATGTCTGAAGAGGCCCTCTATTTATAAGGATGGAGCAACTGCAAGTGGAAGAAGAAAACAACCGCAAATGTTGAAGATTTGAGTCAAGAATTGCTGCTACTGTCCTTTAACGGTCATCAGCATCGAACTACAATGACGTCGTTAAAGGATGGACAGCCTGCCGTTAGTAGTCTATTTTTGACTCCTTCAACAGAGGCTGCAGTCCATCAACGGTAGGTTATGCAAGATGTCGTTAATGGTCCAGACATCATAATCTTCTTGCATCCTTTCCATCTAATCTCTAATTCTTCACATCAAACTGCAATTGAATCATTTCTAATCATAAATTAAACATTTAAGCACATAATAGGGGTAAATATACAATAAATAACATCTAAAAACACTATAAAATTAACCCTTAACAGTATTTAAACGAAAATTATTCGTGGATAAATTATTTGGTTTTTATGGTGTATTATCTATTTTTTACTCATTATTTGAGATTATTTATGCCATTAAATAGTTCTTTTGTTAAATTTTAGGTTTATTTTGGATTTTAGGCCCAAATGCTTAAATTGGATTATTTTTTTTAAAATTTGGAGAGAAGTAAAGCGCGCCTTCTAAATGATGTCGTTGATCTCTACATGAAACATTACATTTTCTTAAGGAAATATTTAGAAGCTAAATGTTACTGTTAATTGGTATCTCAAATTTCTTATGAAACACCATTTAATGCCCCCCAAAAATAAAACTAAGCATATCTATATAATGACACTATTTTCTCTAAGTTTAAGCATCATTTTGTGTTTGAAAATTTCGATTTAAGAGTATTTTAAGCATAAAGGACTAATTTGCCATTATACATGTTTTAGGGTTTTAAAACCCTATCAACTAATATAATATATATATATATTTAAGGGAAACTTCGGAGAGGAGGAGGTTAATGTGAGATGAGTTGGGAAGATGTAACTAGGTTCTTGTCCTTATTTTTAGTTAGGTTTTTATTTTCTTTTATTCTTTCGTCATGTTTAGTTAGTGACTTGGAATTCATAAGAACATTCAAGGTGGATAGAGGGGCAAGATATCCATTGACATATCTATTTTTGTTTGTATCACTCACTCTTTCTTTTTTAATTATATTAACTTTTTATTGTCATCAATCAATGTGCGTTTTCTATTTCTATCTTTGTTTTTATTATTGAATATGTGTGTTTAAATTGCTTTAACTAAGGTTAGAAAAGTAGATCTATTATGATTGTATGGTTGGAAGATTTTTATCTAATTAAGTAATTAATTTATCTTTCTTAGCTTGATCACTTAAGGTAGATTTGACATGATTAAAGGATCTATGACCATTTGCTCTTAATTATTCCAGATTTATGTTTTTATATAATTTTTTCCATTTAGGTTTTGGTTCATACATTTGGTAATCTTTCTATAATCAAAGGTAGTTAATGAAATAACAATGCAAGATTACTAGTTGCAAAATTATTAATGACATAATTACCAAGTAATTTTAGTCGATGTTAATAGAGAGAATTAGATGGCTTACAATGATAAGAGTAGCAATACCTACAACTTAGAGGGGATACATCATCCAAATTCCTTTCAGAGTGATTAAGTTTATTAGGACCTGCCTCCATCAAATTATTACAAGAAAGAAGAGGAGGAGTTGAGTTTGCAAGAGCAAATAATTAAATTAATATCTATGTTCGATGTTTAGTTTCAAGGCATTAAAGTAGTTTAAAGAAATCGAGGAGCTTTCCTCCATAACTTGAAGACATGATAGTGTCAAAAACATACAAAATTTATGCATGATTTAGTGTTTATTATGTCAAGTTTTGGATGCATATTCATGTGATTTTCATGCATTTTGAGTCAAATCCCTTAAATGAGATGTTGCTCATATGATTTTCCTGTTCGATCACATTTCATAGGATTTTATAGAAACAATTTGATGCACTTTTGTAATTGAAAATGGTATTAAGTTAAATGAGACCCAAGAACATCAAGTGAGGAAGCTATATACCATATTTCATAGCCAAAAGACAAGCATGGAAGAACACATAAAGAGAAGAGTAAGAGAAGCTTACATAAGCATCAGCTTCAATGTAAGGGACTTTGATGAGGCATTAGATGTACTTATTGAGTTAAAATTATTGTGGAATTAAATTGTTGTTAATGAACATCATGTTATTAAGTTCTATATAAAATTCAAGACAAAGTGACTAGCAGAGAAGGAGTTGTGGCGAAAAGACTTACGAGTAGTAGAATTTACAAAATCCATTAGGAGGCTACGACCTAGGCTATAGACTTGGATGAGATAGTTTACATTTTTAAGGGTTTCTAAGGCTTTTTCGCATAGTTGTTTGACTCCTACAAGCCACATAGTAGTTGCTAAGACCCTAAAAGTGACTCCTAAACCATATAAATAAGAATTGGAGTAAGATTAAAGGAGAAAGTATGATTAAAACATCAAGAAAGTAAACATCATGAGTGGATTTTACAATAATAATCATTAAGAAGTAAAGAGATTTAAGAACCAAACCATAAACTTCTTTATCTCTTCTCTTTTTATGATTATTGTTATTATTTTTATGAAGTTTAGGACTTAGTTTTCATGTAGGATTTAAGTCTTTATGAACCTTAAGATGTAGTATTATATCATTCCTTTAATTTAATGTTGAATTTCTAGATTTATCTTGGATTTGTTTATGGATACTAATTTAATTTGTTGTTGAATGTTAATTGAACATAAACTTCAATGCCAATGTTAATTATGTATGTTTGGATTGATAAATCAGATATATGCTTTAGATCACTTTATAAACAATGCATCTTATATGGGATCTAGAGATAGACTTATATAAGAGGTCCAGATTATGTGTGAACTTAGTTAAAACAATAGGTTCTATAGATCACATTAATACATTTAATTGGTATCTTGAGATAGAGAGAACTTTTGCTTAATTTATCACTTTAAATAAAATTACATAACTAGAAAAGAGTACAGTTTAACTTAGAGAACTTATGGTATAAGATAATTTAAAGAATATGTTAAATCGAGGTTAAGTGATGAATATAAATGCATCTTATAGGGATTAATTTTCTAAATCCTATTTTCATTATTACTTGTTAATTCTTGTGGGTTTGTCTTTATTTATTTATGTTGGCCCTATATGGCACCTAAGAGGGGGTGAATTAGGCTCTTAAAAATTTCTTCTATATTATTAAAACTAGGTCTTTCACAAATTTAATTGAAAGTAGAAGTTAAAAAATTCTTAATTAATTGAATTAAACAGTAAATAAAAAAATATAATAAAAATACATAGAAAATAAAAGAAAAAAGTGAAGAAGAGACACAACCAATTTATTTTGGTTTGGAGTAGTCCACTTGCCTTACATCCAGTCCTCAGCACCATTGTTGAGATTTTTGTTCTTATTAAAATTAAATAAAAAACAACATTACGAGTACAATCCTTTTTCAAGGCTTAAGGATAACCTTTCACTCCCTTTTCTAAGGCTAAGGAATAACCTATCACTCTTCTTTTTCAAGGCTTAAGAATAATCCCATAACACTCTTCTTTTTATGACTTAAGAATAACCCTACAACACTCTTCTTTTTATAGCTTAAGAATAATCCTCACAAATGCACAAATTGACTTCCCACAGCCACCCTTCTCATAACAACACCTTAAGAAGTATCACTATTAACTCACAAAGGTGTTTAAGGTTCACACAAAAACTTATATATGAAATACAACATAAAATATGCAACTATACTCACAAAGAACCCTAAGTAAGCTCAAATCAATTGCACAATAATTTGACTATATTTATTATATTATAAACCACACTAATAACACATATTTATACCCATCTTGAGGCCTTATAATCATTTATAGTCGTTGCCTAATGTAATAATTCATCAAAAGCTCTATTCGTTGCAAAATCTACTCGTTGCAAAGTTATAGTTGCATATTCAGCATGTTCGGTTGATCGAATGGGTCATTTGGTCGACCTATCTCCATTCGATCGATTGTTGCTTGCATTCAGTCAACCAATGACCCATATTCGGTTGAACTATGGTAATTTGGTTGATTGATGGTCCTTATTCGGTTAACCTATGGTCATTCGGTCGATTGATGCCCGTGTTGATAGCTTGCAGCACCACGTGATGTTTTCATCATATCTTCTTCATTCTTCATCTAATTGCTATGAACTTTGGTGGGTAGCTTCTTTAACACATTTTTCTAACATGATATAAAATTGCATAGCATTTGGAGCTTTAGAGATATACTTAATTCCTTTCCCAAGTCAGTTGTACCATTATTGATGCTCAACCGAGCTTGTTCAACAATCTACCTTCCACACTTTTATACAAACATTAATCAATCCATCCAAAACCAATTCCATTCAGTTCGTAACCTAATTCAACATATTTTAACATAAACAAAACAATACTAATCAAATCTTAACACATTTTACACAGTTATACAAACTTAGCACAATCAATTGATTTAGTTTACCAAATTTCCTTAACTCAATAATCTAAACAATTTCATTCACTTTATTTACATGCTTAATCAATTCACATAACTTCAATTTAAATAACCTTTATCCAAAACATTATTCCATGACTTACATAAGTCATGCAAATTTCACTGAATTACTAACTTAATTACTTATTCATCACATACACTCTAAATACTAAACAAACATAGCAAATTCTACAAACATATTAGTATAAACACTTTATCATCATCAAAACAAAGGTGGAACCAATCCTTAGTTCAACATTATGTCATGATTGAAATTAAAATTTTCTACTATATGTTGAATATGATACATGATATTATGGTAATTTAAAATAGTTTTAATTAGATTGAATTTGTCACGTATGAATATAATTTATTAATTAATTGTCTAATTAAATGTTTATTGTATGGAAAACTTATTAGTCACCAAAGTGACCTAACTTGGAAATATTTAAACATTTAATCGTAAATTTTCAATTGTTCATGTTAATATGGTGCTATTAAATGACATAAAAGTTGTATTAAACAATTGAAATCATTAATTATAACGTAAGCAGGTCACCCAAAGGTGGACCATTGGTTATGATTAATGATATTAAAGGGACTTATCAACATATTTAGTTAATATGACTATATATCTAAAGATAACATGTATGTTGACTATAATATGAATGATTATCTATTATAGTGTTTATTTTGGCATCATTATAGATTATAGTTATGTATTTAAATATCACCTAAAGGCGAATTTAAATGTATAATCAAGTTTATGATTATTTTGAATCTATATAAGTTTACTTCAAGCTTTAATGTGTGATTATATGTTATATTTGCAACATCTATAAAGTTGTTCGCTTTAGAAAATGGGCTTATCAAGTTCAATGATTTGAATTATATGGATTGATCTAAGCAAATCTAGTTTTAACTGGGTGTTATGGACTTAGACTTAGCAATATTTTCAAACACCAAGCCTACAGCCTTAACGGAGACCAGTATTGAAGCTGACAAGTCTTATTGTAAGGCTTGGGAAAGGTCTAATCGACTGAGTTTGAACTTGATGTGAATACTGATTATTGAAAATATTTACCATTAATGCCTCAGATAAACAATGCAAAGGAGTGCATGTTGAGACTTAAGGAATATTTCCAATTTGAAATAGTTAACAAGTCTAAGAAATTTGATGAGTAAGCTCACGACTAAGAAATTTGACCAGTTACAGCCCATTCATGATTATGTAACACATATGGCAAACCTAGCTACAAACCTAAAATCTATGGATATGGATGTGAGTTAGTCCTTCCTTGTACAGTTTATTATTCACTCACTTCCTTTTGAATTTGATTAGTTCTAGATGAGCTATAACACCCTTAATGCAAAATAGAACCTTTAGGAAATTAAAATCATGTTAGTTCATGAGGAAAGGAGATTAAAGAAAATGAAGGAATACTCCATTCATCTTATGTTTCACCACGAAGCTAGTACCAATAAGAAAAAACTAGGAAAAAAGAGTAAGTTTAATGACAAGGCTCCTAGTAAGGTTAACAAGGACCGAATCTATAAAAGCAAGAGGTGTCATTTCTATAAGAAAGTTGATCACTTCAAAAGGGATTATCCTAAAAGGAAGGCTTGGTTTGAAAAGAAAGATATATATATATATATATTATATTTTAGTATATTTTGAATTACACCTTATTGAATTACCTAATAATATCTAGTTTTTAGATTATGGTGTAACTACTCATGTGTCGCATGTTATACAAGGATTTCTTACAATGTATCCCATAAACAAAATTGATAAATTCTTGTATATGGGAACAAAATGAAGGAAGGAATAGAGGGCATCGAGACATACAAATTGATGTTAGACACTAGATCTCACTTGGATCTAGAAAAGTGTCTTTAGGTTCTTGAATGTGCTAGAATTTTAGTTTCTATTGTAAAGTTGGATGATATACGATTTAAGATTGGAAATAGTATTTTTTTTTCTTTATATAAACACAAGTACTATTATGGTTTTGGTACTTTAATGGATTATTTATATCGTTCAATCTTGATGTTGATTTTTCTTAATCTTTGTTTCATATTGATCATATTATAGGAAGTAAACGTAGTGTCTATAATGAATATTCTGTTTTTTTATGGTATAAAAGATTAGGTTATATATATAAGAAAAGAGTACAGAGGTTAGTAAAAAATTAAATTTAACTTCAATTGAATTTTGCTAACTGAGATATATGTGTAGATCGCATTAAAGGTAGGAAAATTAAACACATATCAAAGCATCCAATAACAAAAAGTAGTGAACTACTTAACTTAATACACATTGACATCCATGGTCTTTTCGATGTTCCTTCCTAGAGTGTTGAAAAATATTTCATTACTTTTAGTGATGACTTCTCATGATATATCTATATTTATCTGTTGCATAAAAAGTCTCAATTTAGGGATATCTTAGAGGTGTTCATTACTGACATAGAAAGGCAACTAGATAGAAAAGTAAAGATAGTGAGGTTTGATATAGGTGGTAAATATTATGGTAAATTTCATAAAAGTGGATAATGTCCAAGTCAATTTGTAAAGTTTCTTACAAGTCGTGGCAATATATATAATACATAATGCCTGGTATGCCACAATAAAATAATGTTATTGAAAGACAGAATCGTAATCTTATAGATATGGTTAAGAGTATGTTAAGTTATAGTACTGCACTTTTATCATTGTGGATGAATGTATTAAAGACCATTGCATATCTGTTTAATAGAATTCCTAGTAAGGCATTTGACGAACTATGGATAGGAAGGAAACATAGTTTAAGACACCTTCACATTTAGAGTTGCCAGACAGAAGTAAGGATATATAATCCATATAAAAAGAACTTGATGCGAGCTTTTAGTGATTATTTCATCAGCTATCTTGAAAAGTCAAAGGAGTACAGGTCCTAACCATAGTACAAGAATAATTAAGTACAGGTCCTAACCATAGTCCATTAAAAATGATCAAACTAGTAGGAGTGGGGAACCATGAAAAGAGGATATTCAAGATAGTCGAGATGAAACTCCTCTATCAAGTGATATTTCCCTAGTATTTTTTCTTTTTTTATATCACAGTTATGTAACATACTGAAACAAGAAATTGATATTCCAACTCTACAAATTGAACATATTAATGAAGAACTAGCTAATGATGCACATGTCACAAATGAACAAGTGATGCCACAAGAAATAAGGTTAAGAAGGTCTGTAAGGAAGAGAAGATCGATTGTTTTGAATGATTATAAGGATTATTTACTTGAACATGAATGTAACTTGAGCATTAATCAGGATCCAGTCTCATTTAAACAAGCCATGAAATGTAGTAATATGAACAATGGTTCAATATTATGAAAGAAAAGTTATAATCAATGGATGAGAATAAAGTCTGGGAATAAGTTAAATTGCCAGAAGATGCAAAATAAGTGGGTTATAAATAGGTCTTTAAGACCAAACATGATTCACAAGGCAACATTGTAAGGTATAAAGCCAGACTTGTTACCAAAGGTTATGCTCAAAAGGATGGCAATGACTATAAAGAGACCTTTTTTTTTAAATTTCAAACAAGGACTTTTTAAAGATTGTTATGGTTTTGATGGCTTATTATAATTTAAAACTTCACCAAATGGACGTAAAGACCGCCTTTCTAAATGGTGAGTTAGAAGAATAAGTATATATGGATTAATCGGAAGATTTCTTAACCACATAAAAGAAAAAAGTTAGTGTTTAAATTAAAGAAGTCAATATATGGACTAAAATAAGCTTCCCGATAATGGTAACTTAAATTTAATAATACCATTATGTCATATAGTTTTGTAGAGAAGACCATTGATTGGTGTATTTATATAAAGGATAGTGGGAGCAACTTCATTATATTAGTCTTATATGTTGACGATATTCTTCTTGTTGTTAATGATATGGTTTTGTTACATAATGTAAAGAATTTTCTCTCTAATAATTTCAAAATAAAAGATATGGATGAGGTGTCCTATGTGATAGAAATAAAAATATTCCTTAATAGATCACAAAGAATGTTAGGATTGTATTAAAAAGGTTATATTAAGAAATGTCAGAGAGATTTAGAATGAGAAAGTGCTCTGCAGGGATAATTCTAATTTAGAAAGAGGACGAGTTTAGTGAACTACAATGTCCAAAGAATAATTTGGAACGTAAGGCAATTGAGCCTATTCCTTATACGTTAGTAGTTGGGAGATTAATGTATGATCAAACATGCACTCGACCAGATATCAATTTTATTGTTGTAATGTTGGGTTGATATCAAAGTAATCTTGAAATGAACCACTGGAATTTTGCAAAAAAAAAAAGTACTTAAAGATTTGTAAGGTAAAAAGGATTATATGCTTACATACAAAAATTTAACCCATCTAGAAGTGATAGGTTACCCGAATTTAGACTATGCCAGATATGTAAACTCAAGGAAATCTACATTTGTTTATATGTTCCTATTAGCTAGAGGAGCAGTATCATGGAAAATAGGAAAGCAATTCTTCATTCCTAATTCTACTATAGCAGCTGAATTTGTAGCATGCTTTGATGCCACGATTTATAGATCGTGGTTACGAAACTTCATTTTAGGTCTCAGCATTGTCAATAGTATAGTTAGACCGCTAATAATTTATTGTGATAATTCCACAGTTGTTTTCTTCTCTAAGAATGACAAGTATTCAAAAGGTGCAAAACACGTGAATTTAAAGTAATTGTTTATGAAAAAAGAAGTGTAAAAACATAAAGTGTCAATTGAACATATTAGTACTGAACTAATGATAGCGAATCCTTTAACTAAAGGATTGTCGCCCAAATTATTTACTAGTCATGTTGAAAGGATGGACATCATAGATAAGTCCTTGTTAGTGTAATTCTCTGACATGTATATATATATGATATTCTTGCTCGAATTGTTTTAACACTTGTGAATTTAATTACAATTATATTTTTGTTCATTTATTTGTTATCTATATTATGTTGTATACAAGTATTGTTTTTATGCAATAACAATTATAGAATTACCCATTTAAATTTTTATAAGATGAATTGATTATGTGATATATAGAAGGAATCATGTTGTTGAATAACTTGTGACTGCCATGTTCTGATCATCTTAATTTAATTCAAAATGACTTGATAGCTTCATTTGAAGGTGTGCACTTAAAGTTTTATTATTGAATCACCAAGTCATAACATGGATCAAGTGGGAGATTGTTAAATTATTTTAATATTAAAGTATCCCATGTAATATATTGGTCTAATTCTAATGTAGTGAATTTATTATGATGGTTGATAGGTTTTAAAGACATTTAGAATTAATGGGTTTAAGGACCCATTTCCTTCTCTCTTCAAAACCATCACCGAAAAACATAATAGTTTCTCCACCATTAGAGAAAAACGAAAAAGAAGAAGTTAAGAGGGAATAAACCAAATCAAGTTTAGAAAAGATAGAAACTATGGATCAAGGTATGTCCATTAATTTATTTGGTGTTAATCGATCCTGCATAAACGCTTACATTGCATCGTCATGTGATTTCAAGATTTATATATTTATCATTTATGGTTGCATTAAAATATACCTAAAATCCATAATTTCTATTGACAATTTATTATGGTCTTCTTTTTGGTATAGTGGCTTATACCAATAATGAGTAGCTAGCTATAGCTAATCATGCTCGATAACTCAAATAATGAGAACTGTTGTATAATATTAGCATGAACATTATGCGTACTACATTATTAAAAAAAATACAATATGATAAGGCAAGTACAACATTCCTTGACTAAAATTACATAGCTCTTTTAGTCTTTTTTAAAGCCAAAAAGTGTATTATTTTAATCTTAATATTTCCCCCATATGCATATTAAATGAGCATACCTTCGTGGGTTTGATGATCGAAATCAATCTAAATTTATCTTGTTTTGATTTGTCAACTTAATTCAATCCCTTTTTATTTCAAATATTTCTTTCTTGAAGACTATAATATAATAAAGGGATTATTTTGCTTCTTTAGAAACTAGGAAGCATAAAAGAGATAAGGATTTCACTGGATGAATGAAAAATTATGTATTTAGCATCAATTTTAATCAATTTTTTTTTCTGGATTTTATGAGCATAATAGTTTAGGGTAAAAAATTTAAACATACAGATGGTTTACGTTTTTCTTAAATTTATTTTTTATTTTAAATTACTAAAAAAACTAATACTATTAGAAATATTAAAAAATCTAATTTTTTATTAAGTTTTTTTAATATAGCCAATTATAGGATTATTTGTCAACTATCTAACAACATAATTATCTTAGTTGCTAAAAACCTTATCTAAGTCAAACGTATGTATATTGACAAGCGTAACAATTACAATAAATAATAAAGTGAACTACTTATACGTAAATTGTTCCTACAAGAATTAATAAATTACTAGTTTTGATTTATGAGAATTTAACTTAGTTAGGATTTTGTACTTATTATTAACTATGTGAATTTAATTAATTGATTTTAATTTTTAATATAAGTTTCCATTGAGTTTTATAATATTTTTTATATTTAAATTGCAGTTTTTACTAGAATTTAAAATTTGGTCAAAGAGAATGTTTTAAGCATCTTCTCTAATGAACTATAAGGCCATTGGATAGAGTTTTATAATGTTATTCATTTTTATTTTGATAACTTAAATTAAATACCAAATATTATTTTATTAAATTTAATTTAACATTAAGAGTAAGTATGGAAAACACATAATAATGATGAGTGATCCTTCAACCTCATTTATTAATCTTATGCACTTCTCTTTTACCCTTTCCTTAGACCATCTACCTTCTTTGTAAAAAGAGCTCTTTCAAATAAAATATAAATTTTAGTAAAAGTGACTCACTTTTTGAAAATACAAAAATCTATGACACTAAGTCAATTTTGCTAAGTTTGTATAGTTTATATTATAGATCTAGCCCATTTATAAGGAGTATTTTCCCTTTAATTTCTACACAAAGACCTAAATCTAAAGAAATGATCCATAATTCAAAATTGGATCAGTGTGGTCTCTAAGCTATATCAGTAGAACAGGAGATTACCTTGGAGTTCCCCTCGGAATTGATCCTCCATGGTAGAACCAGGTATTCTAGCAATAGCTTGGATCTCTTTTTTGGATAATATATATACAAAGTACTAAAATGTTTTGTTTGGTACACTACTAACTACTCTCAACAAGTGGAGTGTCATCTTAACTATTGCCCTAAACTTTAATATTAAATTAAATGATCTAACCTTGCTTACAAAACTAAAAGTTTTGATCTAGATAGTTAAGGAAAAACAAGATCCATCAACCATCATACTAACCTTACACTATCAGATCATTTATAGATTACAAAATCATGCATTCGATCTACATTTCCCTAAGGGGATGTTTAATTGAGTTATAGATTGTGGTTTTGTGTTGTGGTTGTTGTATTTTTGTATTGGTAATTGTGTTTTATTTATCGATTTTTGTGCTGTATTAGTGTTTTTTTATCGATTTTTGTGTTTAGAAAAACAGGAAACAAAAACTAAAAACAAAAACCAAAGGCCTTGTTTGGTATCATTGCCATTTGTTATTTTGGTTTCTTATTTTTAAAAACATATAAACCAATAAAAATAGCACAGAAACCAAAAAATACAACATACTAATACAACACAGAAACCCAAAAAATAACACAGAAACCAACAACAATATCACATAAACCAATACATATACACAAAAACAAAAATAAAAAATAGAAATGAGAAGTGATACCAAACGTGCTCAAAATAAACAAGCCCACTTTACATATGATGGTACATGATTGTAGACAAATTTCATGAAAAAAAACTACAATACTATGGATTCCATACCAAATGCTAATCGAGGAATTGGTAGAAAGAACAGCTACATCCTCCAAACATTTCAGGATAAATCTTGATGATTACCCAGCTTTTTCTAGTAAAGAAGGTAAGGATTATGCTTTAGTTCATTCAGTGCATTCAGATGGGAATACCATATATGTCAGTCATATGAATAACCATTTCATTTAATATATGATCTATCTATGTGCCATCCAAATTGTGACTATTGGACGGATAGTATTTACTTTGATAGTGACTGTTAAGATGATTACTGAAGAAGAAATAAGTCATAGAAGAAGTCTTGATGTCACCCTTAAAGAAGGATCTAATATGATCATAAGGATAATAATCTAAATTCAAGAACATGGATTAGTCTTAAAGAGCAACAACCAAACCAAAGAATCTTTATGAAAAGAAATTAGGAAGGAGTATTTACTCCCTCTAAGAGATATTCCAAATTAACTTAATCCAGTTATTCTAATAATCCATCAAAGACTTAAGAGCCTTTACCTGTATGATGATGTGATCATATGAATAAAAAAAATTTTGCTTTTCAAAGAAAAACAAATAATGCAACTAGTGTCAATAATGCCTTTCTCAGTGCTTGTAAAAAATAATCCTTATGGAAATTATGTCCTTATTTCTCTAGAAAAAGAAGTGCTAAATTGGCAGACAAAAATGTTATTGTATAGAATAAAGTCCTTCAACAAATAGCTTCCAAGCTAGATGGTTTGGTGTAATAGGCCTGTGAATTAAATGCTAGGATTGATGCAATATCTCTTTAAGTTTAACAGTTACACCAGAAATTACTTCATCAAACTAGACAACTCAATTCAAATCCAAGAAGTTATATTAATAGAAATTATTATGGACCAAAATTTTCCAAAAAAGAAAGAAACTCTAAAGATTTTGGGAGATGCTTAAAAAATTGAAACAGATATTGCTAAAGAACAATCCAAAACTATATATGACACATACCTTTTTATCTTTCCAACCATACAAACGATTTATAACACCCCATCATACCCTGAAGCCTCTGACTATAGAAAATTTTTTAAAATGTATTTTTCATTATTTAAATAAACTACCCTAAAATCCATAAAACCTTTCAACCGAACGAACATTAAAATATGTCCTTTCATCTTCACATACCTAACCTATTCAAGTACCTCCTATGAGGCTCTTACAAATTCAAACACTACTAATCTCCTTCTTAAAAGAACGACATTCTCTAACCTTGAAAAAAAAAGACAAGGAACCTATGAAGAACCAAGGTTTATGACAAACCTTCAGCTAACTCGTCAACCAATTTTTGATGGCTCTAAAAGTCAAGATTATTTGATTGAATGTTTTAATTGTTTTGGGATAGAAAAATTTGTAGATCTTGTACAATTTCCTAAAAATTGATTGTTGTTCCTTTTCCCTCCTTAACAAATAGAAGTTGAACCATTAATAGCTATCCCTTTCTCCTCCTTAATAAATAGAAGTTAAAATAGAGATAGAAGATGCTAAATTAATAATTGAACCAACTTAATCAAAAATATCATCGACTTATGGATCATTTTTTTATGATATTCCTCCAATAAGATGGAGAGAGCACTTGCTTAAATTTAGTGCTTGGATAGATATTTAGATAACAAGACTATAAGTTTTTCTCAAAGAAGTATCAACAAAATTTGTTTCTAGAGTTACTGAAAATCCAAGAGAATGGTTTCAAAGCCTTGGAGAATACAAAAGATTGCAGGTTATAATTGCTAGGTCCTTACTAGGCATAATTCACAAGGAATTTATTGGAGATTTCTAGCTTACTGACAAACAAAGTCAATAAGAATATTTTGAAATGAAATTTTTTTATTTGAAGAGGAGAGATTTATATAGGCGTTTTCAACAAAAATTTGAAAAATATTACATGCTTAACAACTTCAACAATGTTAATCTCATATATAATTTCATTACATCTCTTTTTGGTGAACTCTAATTAGAGGTACAAAGAATAGTTAATTCTTTGTATAAAGACATAGCAAAATATCCCAGTTAGCTTTGGTAACACTTAATAAGCTATACAAATAGTAGAAGTTCTTTAAGGCAATGATGAAAGATGGACCTTAACTTAAATAAGGTTGTAAGAAACCTTACCTTAAGATTAAATATAAGGAAATGCAAGAATGTGATTTTTGTAAAAAAAAAGAAAAATCATTTAAAGAAAATGTAGTTCAAATGTTACTCCAACCCTTTTGTCAAATGAAGGAAAAGAGTAAGCTTTTTTTTAAAAAAAAACACTATCTAAAAGCTAAGAAGTTAAACAAATACTATTTTTGTAGCTAATCAGGGCATTATTCATGAAGGCTTTAACAAGATTAAAAAGGATATTAAAATCCTACAGTCTATTGAAGCGATGACGCTGATAAGAAATGATGCAGATATAGAATCCATTTTTGAAGAGTAATCTAGTGAAGATGAAGAAATATAATTTGTTCTTCCTACCTATGAGTCCTTTGAGAGTGATTTCTTTACTCACGAGGTTGATGATGATGAATCTATTTATATGATATAAGAATCTTGTTTAAAAATGGAGTCAAGGATGCTAATACTTAAAGGGCCTTATTTTAGTTTCAATTGCTCTTAACAAAATATCATAGACCAATTATTGTTATTGGCTATATAAACACGAGATCTTATAAAAGTGTTATAAAGCTATATATCCTTCCTCCAAAAGAATGGTGGCCTCATCAAGAATATTTTACTACAGTAGATGGCATGTCTTTTAAAATTGATCTTATTACCAGAAGGAGAATTGGGGTAAGATTCTTTCCAGATTGTATTGTTAGGATAAAATTCTTATAAGAAATCTTCCTGGTCTTAATATGCTCATTGGCATAGATGTGTACCTCAAGGAATTTTATACGAGAAATTCTTTTATGGGTTTATAGACATTCATAATATATTTGAATTATAAGAAATTCCTTTTAGATACAAGGACATAAGAGATAAAATCTTACATTATTGTCTATAGAACCATGATTAATTCAAACATCTTTATCTTCTCTGAAAAAATCTTGAGTTTTTTATTTAACTACCATTTAAAAGAAATGAGGATATCTATCCTATAAAGGCTTCTTATTCGAGAATGAATCTAGAAGACCTAAAATTAGAACAAGAAAAATGTTTTGTTCTATTGACGTAAGGATTGATAGAGCATACCAAATTAAACTAGGCATGCTAAGCATTCTATATAGAAAAAAGCTAAGAAGAACATGAGAAAAGATATTAGTTATTAATTACAAATCCCTAAATATTTTCCTCTAAGATAACAATTTTCCTTTGCCTAAAATCAATACAAAGGTATTTAAAAAAAAGGAAAAGATATTTTCAAATTTTGATTTAAAAGCAGGCTTTTGGCAACTGGTTCTTAATCTAACAAATTGTTATAAAACAATATTATGCATTCCTAATGCTTAGTATCAATGGATGATTATGTCATTTGGGTTTTAAATAGCTTTATTATTATTTCAAAGGACAATGATAAAGATTTATGAACCCATTTTGATAAGCGTTCTGATCTATTAATGATATCTTTCTCTATTCACAATTTCAACTAGAATACCAAGCCTTATTAAGATGTTTTTTGGATCTTACGAAAAGAAATAGTATAATGCTCTCAACCCGCAAAAGTCAAATTAGGTTAGCCTAAATAAATTTTTGGGAATAAAATTTCATGATGACTTTTGTTAGCCCTGTTTACATATAAATGGTGAATTATTGAATTTCTAGACGAACATCTTATTGATAAATAGACTGGATAATTCTTAGGAATCATCAATTATACTAGAGACTGTTATGGAGCATTAATTAGAAACAAACAGTATACTAACTAAAAAAAATATTAATTAGCATCTACTTGCTTCAAAATACCTGACAATGGAAAGAAAATCTTGTAAACATATGCAATTGATGCTTATTAGGAAGCCATTCTAATTAAGGAGTTAAATGGTAAAAGATTTTACTGTGTACGTGTTAGTGGACAATTTAAGAAGTCTGAAAATTATTATCATACTATCTACAAAGAGATTTTAATGGTAAAAAGAGGAATTGAAAATTTTAGCTTCCACCTCAGCCTTTTTCACTTTATGATATGTGTAAAGCTCTCCTAAGTTTTAAATAAAAATAAACCAAGAATCATAACCAAACAATATCAAAACACACAATAAGGCAAGTGCACTTATCATTATATAGTATAGCTATTATAAGTCTAGATTGTTAATTGATGAGGATTGCAACTATCAATGAATCCATATCTTTATTATCTAGATTGTTGAACCAAGGGAGGTTCCAATCTTGGTTTTGATGATAACAAAACATGCTTATTCACTAATGGTTTAAGTTTATGATGTTAATCTTAAAGTTAGGTATAATTCAAGAAGGATCCATTATGGAAAGCTTGG
>JAOXYD010220134.1:0-19101 GCA_028565735.1 Pinacopodium congolense
AACCCATTAAAATCCTAACCCTAACCAAGCATTTAAGCACACAAAATCATCAATAGAAACACAAATATAACATAAAACACAAATTCCTTGATAAAATCAAGAGTCCATACAAATAGGATAAAAAGATGAAGAAATATAGCTGAAATGTGGTCTAAATCCTTTGAAATCCCATCCTTTAATCCACATGTAGACTTTTGGAACTCTAATCCATAAGCACAATGCTAGAAAGAAGACAAGAAAATAAAAACCTAAGCTAAACCTAATTAAAACGATGGAAAATCGCCTAAGGAATGCTTCTATACTCTCTGTTGCCACTCTCTTTTGCTTATGTGCTCTTTCAATTAAATTTATAGTTAGTGGACAGTTGCTAGGGTTTCCTGGATGGAGTGACATCGTTTGCATAATGTTTGCGAGTGACTTTAAATAAAATGCCACTTCCAGACACATATACTGCGGTCTTTATATGGAACTTGCCATATGCCTTAGAGATACAACCCTCCGTATTGAACTTGAATATCACCGTTTGTGAATGAACCCGCTGTTTATATTGATTCTTGGAGCCGCCATATTGAAGCATGGAGAGACTAAGCCCTCCGTTTAAAGATTGGTGATGAGAAGGTTGAATTTAATATGACTAAAACTTTGAAGAAGCCAGTGGATGGTAATGCTCTTATGAAGATTGTCAATGTGGATGATTATGTAAAGGAAGTTGAGGAAGTTATTGAAGTGCAAAGGGATGATCGTATAAGCCAAGAGGAATTATGTGAGGAGGTTGATCAAGAGAAGTTAGAGAGAATGGATGCACCTACACCACCATCCTTTGTAATTCCACCCATCATCATATCTAACCAATTTGATATTTGAGCAAGATGAAAATGCGGTAGAGATCATTAAGAAGAGGATGAGAGTCATAGGGTGACAAACTTCTAATATCAGGGGGATTAACCCCAATGTGGTGATATATAGGATTAACTTTGAAGAAGGATGCAGGACAGTGAGGGAGAGGCAAAGAAGGTTAAATCCAAACATGTAAGAGATTGTGAAGGAGGTAGTGAAGCTTTTAGATGCAGGGATCATTTACCTTATTTTGAATAATGAGTGGGTAAGTTTGGTGTATTGCGTGCATAAAAATGGAGGCACGACTGTAATGGAGAATGAAAATGGTGAAAATATGTTCACTAAGACTATCATAGGTTGGAGAATGTGCATTGACTATAGGAAGCTCAATTTGGATACCAAGAAAGACCATTTCCCCTTACATTTTGTGGACTAAATGATTGAGAGGGTGGCTAGGTATGCTTTTTATTATTTTCTTGATGGATATTCAGGATACAATTAGGTGTTCATATACTCAAAGGACTAAGAGAAGACTACTTTCACTTGACCTTATGGGACTTTCACTTATAGAAGGATGCCTTTTGGTTTATGTAATGCACCCGCCACATTCCAAAAGTGCATGGCCATCTTTGCGGATATGAATGAAGATATCAAGGAGGTATTTATGGATGACTTCTCTATTTTTAGAGATACTTTTGATCATTACTTTAATTTGAATAGAGTGTTACAAAGATTTGAGGAGTCTTAGTAGTATTGAATCGAAAGAAATGTCATTTCATGGTTCAAGAGGGAGTTGTCTTAGGCCATAAAATCTCATATAAGGGGATTGAGGTAGTCCGAGTTAAAACTGAAGTGATTAAGAAGCTGCCACCTCCCACTAACATCAAGGGTATCCAAACATTTCTTAGTCATGTACGGTCCTATAGACGTTTCATCAAGGACTTTTCTCTTATTGCTGGACTCTTGAATCACTTAATAGTTAACGATGTGCCTTTTGAGTTTAAAGATGATTTTTTAGCTTCTTTTGATAGATTAAAGAAGGCACTTACAATAACGCCTATCTTGACATTGCTAAATTGGTCACTTCCCTTTAAGATTATGTGTGATGCAAGTGACCTTGCCCTTGGTTGTATACTTAGATAGCAGAAGGAGAAGAGGCTATATGCAATTTACTACACCAACAAGAACTTGACAGGAGTACAATTAAATTACACCACTATGGAAAAAAAGTTACTTACTATAGTATTTGCTTATGAAATTTTTTTTCTTATCTTTTGGGCTCAGAAGTTATTATTTTTTATAGATCATGCGACATTGCACTACCTTTTATTAAAGAAGGATGCTAAGGTTAGGCTTATCTGATGGGTGCTTTTACTTTAAGAATTCAACATTGAGATAAAAGGCAAGAAAGGAGTAGAAAAATATTATAGCAGACCACCTATCGAGACTTGGAAGGGGAAATCATGAAGATGAGGAGGAAATCAAGGAGAGATTCCCCGATGAAGTTTTAATGATGGTAACAAATCCTATTCATCCTTGGTTTACAAACATTTCAAATTACATTTCAGGTGGTATTCTTCCCCCTAATCTTTTGTACCAACAAAGGAAGCGCTTTTTGTTTCAATGTTCTCGGTATATTTAGGATGAACCTGTCCTATACAAGATATGTGCTGATAGTTTGATTCGCAGGTGTGGTCCTAAAGATGAAATACCTGAAATTTTAACTCAATGCCATAACTTACTATATACAGGGTACTATAGAGCAAACAAGAAGATGAATAGAGTATTGAAGTGTGGATTTTATTGGCCAAGTTTGTTCAAGGACACTAGGAAGGTTTTATTGTATTGAGATAGGTGCCAAAGAGTAGACAATATTTCAAAAAGGGATGAGATACCCCTCTTTAGCATCATGGAAGTGGAAGTACTCCATATGTGGGGATTAGATTTCATAGGACCATTGATATCCTCCCTAGGTAACTCTTATATATTGGTTAGAGTTGATTATGTTTCTAGGTGGGTTGAGGCAATAGTTACTCAAAAAAATAATGGTAAAATAGTTCAACAGTTCAGCAAGAAGATTTTTACTAGATTTAAAGTGCCTAGAGCCATCATAAGTGATGGAGGGAGTCACTTTTATAACAAAACCTTTGAGGCTCTCTTAAAGAGATACAATGTTCATCATACAGTGGCTATTCCTTATCATCCACAAATAAGTGGTCAAGTGGAGGTGGTGAATAGAGAGTTGAAGAAAATCTTGTAAAAGGTAGTGAGCATTTCAAGAAAAGATTACTGCTTAAATAAATCTTCCTTAGAGTGAAGGGGAATCCTTAGAACAATCTTCTTTATGTGGGTGAAGAGTAACCCTTACAAATATTCTTTTTGAGTTAAAGAGAAACCTAAAACAATCTTACTTTGAAAAAGGAAAAGATTAACCCTTTCCCAATCAATCTCAATACCAAAACCAATCCTAAAAAATCAAGATCTAAATCTCCACTCAAGCATGCACAAACCAAAATAATTGATTAAAAAAAAATTAAAAAAGAATTAAAGATGCAAAAAATGCAAACTAAAAAACCCAATTCTTTCTCTCAAACTCATTCAATATATAACACTAATCAAAATCTCATTCAATGCATAAACAGTAAAAAAAATCATAAAGAATGATCCTATCAATTAGAACATTCATTTATAGCCTCCTCATGCTCAAAAACCCGTTATAGACACAATCTAGCTATCAAACCCATTAAAAAAGATGTTATAAAGTGAAATAAGAAACCTTATATGTTTTAGAAATCATTAAATTGACTAATGTTATTGGAGTGGTTGAACCAATTACCAATCTACCTATTTTTAAGGCATTGGACAATCAAAAGAAAAAAATTGTTTATCTATCTCAATAAAAATTTAACTAGTCGACTAAACATAAGCCACTGGTCGATCGATGGTTTTATGAAATTAAATCAAAATTTTATAACAACCTTAATTTAATCCAAACAATCCGAAAACCAATTTCTTTGTATCAAAATCAAATCTAAACAACCTTCACAAGTTTTTTGCAAAGTTTTGGTGATCAAGACCCCTTAATTAAACTTAAATGCTTAAAATGTCTTGATACATACAACTATAACTACATTTTTAAACTTTTTATTTCAAAATAAATTCTAAACAATATCCAAATCATTACTTTTACTTCAAAAGCAATTAACACAAGTTTTAAAACAACCCTAAAGTGATTTTGACAACAAAAACCTTTTAATTAAGATAAAACTGTTAAGTCTTGGTCTAGGATGATTTAATTACTTTTTTAAAACTTTTTAAAACTTCCAATCTTTTATATTTTCCAAACTTTTCAAAACTATTCCTTTCATAAAAAACTTACTCAATTAAGTTCTGAAAGTTTCACAAAGTAATTTTAGACAGTAATAAATTTCACTGAAACTTAAAAGCAAAATATTTCTTGGTTTGTGAAAGATTATGCATCTTTTTAAAACACATGTAATTCAAAACTTGTCTAATAATTTCCAAACATCTCACATCCATTTTTCATCAATATTTGATTCAAATACACAAAAAAAACCCTAAATGCATAATTCGTAGTATGCAATGTAATGATTATGAAAATATTCTATACAAAAATCCTAAATGCAATAAACACATATAAGCTCATGAGTTTTTCAAGCATTAATAAGATCAAGATAAGACTTACATCCAAAAAATACAATTCCAAATCTATTCAACCTTGATCTTTTTAAACTTAACCTTCCATTCGATCTTTACTCTAATGCTTTCACCATTATTTTTTTTTTCTTCATGAATTGACTTCATCCTTGTGCTCCAACATATGTTCTTGTATAATGTGCATTAAATTATGTTTTCTAATATATAAAAAATTAAAACATTTGTAACGATTATCTTTTGTCACTGTCAAAACTACAAGTAAGAACCTCCCTTGGTTTAACAAGTATGAATCTAAATCATACTATTATGAAGTTTGATCCTTTTTTATAGCTCTTCTTAAATCTATAGATGACGTGGGAATCACTTTTGTTACACATGCGTCTAGCCTTTAATAGAATCCACATATTAAACCTTTGAAAAATTCAAAAATAATTTTTAAAAGGAAATAAAAAAATGGTGTTAGTTATTATTTTATTTTGTCTTTCTTGTGTGTAATAAAAAAAGATTTTTTAATTATTAATAATAAAATTAAACTAAAGTTATAATTAAAAAATTAATTTTAATTAAAACTTTATTTTATTCTTATAAAATTAAATATCACATATTTGTTCCTTGAAGTTTTTCAAACTTTACAATTAAGTCCAATATAATTTTAAATTATTTTTCCTTAGTTAATCATTATGTATGATTTTTTAGGTTCCCATTATATTGACAATAATTATAAATTATAAATTATATTTAGAATTTTAATTTTTCTTTAATTATACAATTAAATAATCTATAATCATAAATCCCTAATAACATATCACGACTACCCCAATATTAGGAACGTCATAGTAGTTTTGACTAACTTTTCTTTTCTGTGCATGATTTTTCTATATAATTAAATTATTTTGTCATGTAATGTTCTAATCAAATATAGAGTATGAAATTAGTTTCAAATCTATTTGGGTCCAATCATATTAATTCTCTACTATTAGTAATTAATTTTTGTTAATGATATCATTTCACCTTGAACATTCTCCTTAATCACTTTATGATGACAAATTCTATATTAGTTACTTAAATACCTTCATAAAATTCATGTTATTTCCAGTGACTACCAAGTAATCTATCCTCAACTATGATAGATGATAGCTAGTATCAAAGTGTAATACTCCCTAAATTAGATACTTTAGATATCTTAAGTTAAAGGATCATTCATATAATCATTATAATGAGCATTTTCACGAACATACTAATAATGTTCCATAAGAAATTCTAATTTTAGGCCAGTTTAGTGAACTTTTTCTCTAACAAGAACCTACATAATTGTTTAAATATATTTATTCTTAAGTTTATAAGATCAAGTACTTCCTTCATAAGGACAAAAACATAATATGTGCTAACCTTCTTTCTCTACTAATATTTAGTCTTAATAGAGTAAACGAGCATGAACAATTTAGGAAGAATATCTATTTGTAATATGAATCTCATAATTATTATTTTATCATAATTTTATTTTCAAGTATATTTATTCCATGAACTTTATCTTTAATTCCATTTAATAGTTCTTCATTTATTCAAAAATCCCAAGTTTAATATTTATTATAAGTAATGAATAATTACATTGAAATTCTTCATGTGAATAATCCCTACCCTAAAACTTCATTTAATTTTTATTGTAGAAGTCAGGAGTTATATCTTGTTTATAGGTGATAACACCACTAAAATTGTTGGCATTGTTACTAAGGCATTCTTAATTGTGTATACTCGTTATAGATCTTCAAAATGAGGTGATTTATAATTTGATTTGGAGATAGAAAGAATTGCATGGAGGCTAAGAAAGGAAGCCAAAAGGAGACATCAATGACATAACTTGACTTATGAAATAGAAGAATAAGAACAAACCAAATTTGAAAATTAAACTTTAAGAGAGCGTGCCAACACAAATTTGATCCTGCAGTCTTATTACATTACTTTTAATAATTTAGATGCTAATACTACATTTGGTTAAAATCTATGCTAACCCATCTTTTGCCTATTTCTTTTGACTTTGTAGGTGAAGATCCTCATAAACATCTAATGGAATTCCGTGTGGTGTGTATGAGTATGAAACCAAATGGAGTGATAGAAGAACAAATCAAATTGAGGGCTTCTTTTTTTTTTTTTTTTTAACTAGTGATGCATAAGATTGGCTTTAGTACTTACCTACTAAGAACATCACCACATGACATAAGATGAAGGGGTTATTCTTGGATAAATTCTTCCATACCTCGATAGTTATCAACATCAAGAAAGAAATCTATAGTATAATATAGGTAGTAGAGAATCATTGTACAAGTGTTGGGCATGGCTTAAGATGCTTTATATAAGCTACTTACATCATCATATCAGTGACCAACTATTTATTCAAAACTTTTATAAAAGATTTCTATCAACTAATAGAAATATAGTTAGTGTAGCTAGTGGGGAGTGTTGGCTGACAAAACTCTTGAAGTAGCCCAAAATATAACATCTAACTCATAACAACTTAGGATTAGATTAGATAAACAATCTAAGTGTGTTAATGAGGAAAATGTTGCTTTCCTTAGAAAATGAATTGATGAACTTACTTCTTTTATACATTAGTTGGTTGTCAGAAAGATGGGAACAATAAAGACTTATAGAATTTGCTCACTTATGCTATATTTAAATGATATGTACCCAAATCTTTAATAGGAGTCATTTATGTAAGCTAATGTATTAGGTGGATCTATGGGACATTCGCAATAGAATTTAAACCAATTTTTTAAAAATATAATCAAGGTTAAAGAGAACACCCCTAATCTTTGTTATGGTAGTGCACCAATGTATTAGCTTACACATAAATTTTAATAATACCAAAAACGTTACCCTACTAGACAACAACAAGCTCAGAACTTCGATTCATACATGTCTCTTAAAGATATTGTTAAGACTTTAGTTAATAATATTACGTGATTTTAGCAAGGAAAAAAAACTAGTGTTCAAAGTTTGAAAAACTAAATAAGTCAAATGGAAATTGAAATTAGTAGGTTAGAAGAACAAAATTTTAAAAGGTTGCCCTGTCAAACTATCATAAATCTAAAAGAGAATGTAAGTATAGTAGTTTTGCCTCTCAAACTATCCCTAATAAGTGTATTGTTTCCTTTACATGCACAATATGTGGCCCTAGAATTGAAAAGGCAATGTTAGATTTAATAGCATATATTAATATCTTGATAATATATACTTCTCTTAATCTTAGACTTGAAAAAATAGTGCAATAATTCTGTTTGCTGATAGATCAAAAGCATAATAAATTAAAATTTTCTTATTTATTTTTATTTTTTTGGTATAGAAAATAATGATAAAACAACTCTCATCTTACTAGGTAGATCATTTTTTTAAATAGTTAAGACAATGATTGATGTTCACAATGGCATACTTTTTTCTTTGTAGTTAAAAAATTAAATTAATAATAAATAAACTACTCATATGGATCGATAAGGTTTAGCTTCATGTCCAAAAGCAATTTACAGGGATGCATTTTTTTTAATTTCAATATGTGATCTAATTTGGTTTCACCCATATTTTGATGCTAAAATGCCTAAATTATGTTTGCTATGAGTGAAAATGTAGGTCTAGACCCAAAGAGGCAAAATTGAAGTGAAAAAGACCAAGTTTGGACAAGAAATGGAGAATATTACACAAATGATCAAAATCAGAGGCTTTAACAGAGATATTCAACAATGTTGTTGATCTCCTCAGATTAACCGTTAGTGCCTAAATGATAAACCTTTCAATTACGGTTTTCCAAGGCACCATTTATGGTATTGTCATTGAATGTATAAAAAACAAATTTCTTCTTTGGATTCAAGGAAATTCAAGTCTATTCACTCCCAAATTGACATAACCCTAACTAGGGGTGTATTTAAGGCCAATAATAGACCTAAAGGAGGAGACTTCTTCACTTTTCTTTTGCATTTGAGTAGCAACTTAGTTCTTCATTATTTTATTCTTAGTTTAGATAGTTTTTACCTTTAATCTTGTATTTGATATTACTTTGAGAGGTAGTGTTTTAGATAGGAAAATAATTACTTTTAATTGGGTTTATTGCTTCTTTATTTTTCTTCCCTTAGATTTCATGTTATTGCATTTGGATTTACTTTCAATACTTATTTAATTAAACTAGTTATGTTTTCTCTTTATTTTAGTTTAATTAAACCAAGGATTTAATTTTTTTTTACACAACATTTGAAATAGTTAAAATTCTAACCAATTTTCTATAGGATCGGCCTTGACCTACCTTTCTACATAGTTAGGAGGTTAAGATATATTATTATTTAGTGCTGTGCGATAGCCTTACTAGCAATCTATGCATACCTATCTTGATTGCAAATGAAAGAGCAGTTAGATGAGGATGAAAAATTTAATTACAGAACAATCTAATTACATTCTTCTTCAATAGGTTGGAATTGTTGATAAATACTACAATATTAAGATAGATGAGATATTTAGTTTGTAAAGACCCTAATGTGCTAATGTTTAAATGGCTCCATATGAAGCAATTTAAGAGGCTTCCATACATAAATCATTTAAGAATTCTCCAATTAGCTACTAGATTCTCTGATATATCCACAATGACATATTTACTTGGGAGTTTGAGGGAGATGTCCTTAAATTTAATATTTATGATGTCATGAAATATCCTAATAATGAATATCTTATTTATTTTTATTGATATTATTGAATCTTTAACATAAATTATCTTTAAGCTTGATAGAATAGATAAAATTAGAAATTTTCATTCATGAGAATATTGAGAAAAAAAGATAATGAACTTAAATTAGTTTATAATTTATAGGAAAATGTGACATTATCAAATGAATCCCTTGAGTTATCATCAACAAGTAATGTATCTTATATTGAGCTACTCGTGCCTAACAAACAACTTATACCTTCTATCTTGTAGATGCTTGTGCTAGAGCCAAAACTACCATGAAAGCCTGACTAATAAGAGGAGGCATTAAGTTAAAGCAAATACATTAAATAAAGAGGCTCCTTTAGAGGCAACTTAAGTTTTCAAATTCATTTAAACAATTTTATTTACTCAACAAAATTTTTAATTCATATGTCATTACTTTTAGTTTTATTTGTTTAGTGTTATTCCTATGTTTATTTTAGTAAAGGATCTTGTTTGCAAGAAGTTAGAAATAAATCACATGATACAAATATGATTAGCTAACCAAGAGACTAGTCCATGTGGTTTTGGGAAGAGCTAGAAGTATTAAGAAGAATTAGAAGCAAAAGCATATGAATTAAGGAACAATTTCATGTTTCAATAAACATTCAGTTCCATAGTGATTAAATAAGCACATGAACTGGTCTCTTGGATGGCTAATCATATTCACATTTGCAGATCTAATAAATGGGGTCATTTCACTTCAAGAAGAAGCATCATTGTAGTTTTATGCATGGATGAGATTTCGACAAACGTAAAATGGTGGGTATCAATGGTGCCATTTTCCTCATTAGTTAGGCATTGTTTTACATCTAAAAGAAGTCAAAGGTATAAAGGCTCTAGTCAATAAGGCCATTTTAGTCACTTTATTTGTTAGTATTTTTGCCCATCCTAATCATTTTTTAGCTCTTCTTTTTTGCAAAACCTAGCCAACTCATTTTACACTCCATAGCTGTTGGCCACGTGCCCTCTTTCGGAAAAATTCAGGAAAGTCGTCTTTTATTTATTTTTATATTTTTGTTCTTCTCATTGTGCTTAATTATGCAAAAATTAAGGATAATGTTTGGTTTAAGTGTGCCAAAGGGTGCAATTGATTATTTTTTTTATTATTACATGGATCATGACTTTTAGGAACTATTTTGTTAATTCTTATGTTTAGGATGATTCAGCCGAATAAATCTCACCAAATTTATTTTAAGTGGATTGAATTGTGTGCATTCCTAGAAACTAAATTAATTAAGTATAAGAGCAACTCATACTAAATGATTAAATGTGTTGACCTTACATCACACTTGAGAGGTGGGATAAATTAGGCTAATTCAAAATTTTCTAAGTTCTTATCATTATAAACTTTCACTTTAAAAAAATTTAATGTAATGAGAAAAGTGTAACAATATGTTTAAATTAATATATCAATTTAAATCAAATACAAAAAAGACAAACTTGTAAAGTAAAGATGGTGGGGAAAGAAATGGAAAACTAATTTTAAAGTGGTTTGGTAAACAACCTCACCTATGTTTGCTTTCTAAGAACCTTTTGGAAATTTTATTAAAATCTTTCTTTCAATAGGTAAAATGAATCCTTTGTGCAACAATCTTCTTTTGAGGGATAGAAACTCAAATTAATCACAATCCCAAAAGAAAACACACATTTGAGAAAAATACCTTACTTGCTCAACTAATGTGTTTAAGTTTCTCACAACTCAAAATAATGCATGCTACAACTATACAAAACACTTTAATAATCACTCTTCATTGTCCTATACGCTTTTGACTCACTTGGTGCTTTACAAACAATTTAGAACACTTAATTGTAGGCCTAGAAACTCTAACTACATAGTTATAGTCATTAGACATAATAAATTAACAAAATGTACCCATTAAGAATTAGCCATTGAATAGATATTAAGACCATTAGTTAACTAGTTAGTGCATTGATCGACTAACCATTAGTTAACCAGTCAAGTGTATTGGTTGATCAGTCTAGCACACAGGTCGACCAATACCCCATACTAGTCAACCTGTATTAAAATTAGTTACATAAATAGCATTTTCACTTATATTGGTCAACCACTTCCATATGCTGCTTATCCACTCCCTCAAGAAAACTTAACATGGATGACCAATAACCTAGAAAAACATACATGAGTTGATCAATATTCTTAGAAAGCAATTTTCAATATTTCAAAAATTTTTCTATGTTTTTCAAAACACATTAAGATAATTATTTTAAAAAAAAATTGATTTAAGAACATGTATGGAGTTACCCAAAAGCATTTTAATGTATCAAAAGGATTTTCTTTAAAAATTTCCTAAACTTTCCTTTTAATTGTGGACCACTATATGCAATAAACCTAAATGTAAATGATTATGCAACAGTTGGCCCCTTAAAAATATTGTGACATTGTAATGAGTAAAACAAGATTTATACAATATATTACATAAATTAACCTATTATGTCTTCATATACTTGACCTCAATCAGATTCCTGAGTTATTCTTCATCATGAATCTTTTTGGCTCTAATTAATGTCCCTGCATCCATTTCACATTCTTATCTTGTTTATACATAGTAAATAAAGAAATCATTAGTAATAATGATGTTTTATCATCATCAAAATATATGTTAAAACCTCTTTTAATTCAATAGAAAGAACTAGGGATGAGAGCATGAATGAATTTTAAAAATTAAGTGATAAAGCATTATGGGAAGTTAAGTTGAATTTGATTTATATAAATTTATGATTTCTTTTTTGTGTGGTATGTTTCTCTGTAAATATATCTCTAGAACTTACTTTGAGTTATTTCGAGACTACGTTGATATGTGCATGCATGAAAATAATAAAGACCTTATTTAATTTAAACCTTTAACTTAAATAGCCAACCTATTTTTTTTATCCCTAGTCAACCCTTTTTAACCACAAACCCTTTTCTGTGGATTAAAAACAATATTACAAGCCCGAGCCGTCAATTAAATATATTTACCCAACTATAAATGTTAGTAAGGCGTTTAATACTCATCCTAATTTCTCTCTCATGATTATCCACATTGTTCATATTAGTCATATGTTTTCCCACATGTTTATATAATTATTACTCTATTTATTTAATTATTGTTTCAAGTAAAAAAGGAATAAATAAAAAAATGAAAGAAGAAATCCCGTTTAAGTCAAAATCTATATTATTCATGTGATCTGGGCATTTGTTCATCTTCTTAAATGTGATGAGGATTTTTGTACCATATAAATGTTTAAGTTCTTTATCACTATTTATGGTTTCTAACCCTTCTTATATATTATTTCTCACTTTTACCCATATCCCCATTACAACTCAAAATAAAAACTTTTGATTTGTGCATTTATATAATCTAGGAAGTGAAGATTTGGTGCATAAGTAGGCATATGACATTGTATTTGCATTAGAAGAACTTAAGCCAACCAATGAAACTTTAAACATATGACCGAAAAGAGTGATAACCACGAGGAAATTCACTAATGATTTACGCGTGCTTTAGAATGAGACTATCCTAATTTGTTTTTATTCTTATTTCCTTGTCCATTTGCTTATGATGTATGATTTTTGCTTAATTATTGATTCAAATTTCAAGGTATGCCCATTCTTTGATATTATGAGATATGGATTAATGAAAATTTTTTGGTTGTCTCATTTAAAATAGTAATTGTGATTATTCTTGAGGATGATCAAAATATAAGTGTAGGAGATTTGATAGAGCTTATTATTATTAGTGTTAAAATTTTCCTTTTTGTGTGTAAATTAGAATCAATCTAATGGAATTATTTATCTTTTGTAAATAAGATCTATTAGCCTTAAAAGGCACCTAAGAGAGTGGTAAATTAAGTATTCTAAAAATTTATAAACTTGAAGCCTAAACTGATTTTTGTGATGAATGGAGTCCTTAACCACAATTTAACTTAGAATTATGAATATGTTTATATCAAATGATTACAATATAAATATGAATGATACTCACAAGCAAATAATATAAGGAGATGGGGAAGATAACTTGCATAATCCTATTTTTATAGTGATTCACCAGTAACCCTTCTTTACCTACATGCACTCTTTTAGTACTTGTTAGAAATTTCATTATGAAAATTCTTAGGGTGAAGAGGAACCCTTAAAAGACCTAATCTTATTTTGTGAAGGTAAAGAGAAACTTTTTACCAATCTTCTGTCAAGGTGAAGAGCAACCTTTTAATAATCTGATGCCAATGATCTTAGAAACCATTTTAAAAAGATATGTATACCTTAAAGATGTCTTACTTGAAAATACAATAACTAGGGTTAAAAAACATATTAAGATGAAAAATATGATTGGAAAGCCACTTGGAAGCTTTGTAATGCAATCACAAATAAAATCTTCTTGAATTAAGACCATAATAATATAAAAACTTGCTAAAAAACACAAAAACAAGTGTTAAATCCTTAATAAACACTTTGATCACTTTGAAAGTACATAAACCTCATCAAAACTTATTAATATTCATAAATATTGTTTAATAACCCTTATGACAAATATTTATATCCATCCTAAGCTCAAAAAGTCGTTGGAAACTAATTCTAGCTATTACTTTAACTCATAAAACCATTAAAAAAAAACTAGCCATGATTATGCATTTGCCAGACCTAAATGGCATCATTCTTTTAGTCATTTAGTGCCACTATTTATCTTCTGGATTTATATTCAATTAGAATAGAGTGGTTGTTGCTACCATTTAGCATTGCAAAAAACCATTTAGCACTGAAAATTTTTTGGAAAGTTTATGGGAATAAAATGGCAATGTTGATATTGCATTTGTACATCATTGTTATGCTTTTAGAAAAACTCATCTAAAGCATTTAGTTGTCTATGATGTTTTGGGATGTTATTTTCTTTCTGAACTTTACAAAACTTATCCAAAATACTTCTAAAAAATTTCAAACACTAAAATTTGATTCAATCAAGTTATAAAATTGTAAAAAAATATTTTTGTAATTAAAACTCTTTAGTTAAATCAAAAAAATAAAAAATGTCTTTATCAATGAAATTTTATGCACATTTTAAAAACTTATACAATGCAATGACCAACCTTTGAGCCCCAAGAGTTATTAAAACTTCATATAAGACTTACAATTAAAATTAAAACACATAATTAAACCTCCTCAAGATCCTAATTTTCTTAATTTTACGTTATTCTCAATTTTACTTGATAAGGGTGCATTTTATAGTATTTTCATGTGTGTTTCAATGTGATTTCACTCCTATTTCGATATATAAGTGCCTAATTTGTGTTCATTTTAAGTTTAAATGTAGGATTGACTATTAGACACAAATACTAATTGAAAAGACCAAGTTTGAAAGGGATTTGGAGAAAAATTAGCAAAGGACTTAAATGATAGACCTTCAATGGTAGGTTATCAATGGTGCTATTTAAGTCTCCAGAAACCTCATTTCAAGGTCAATTTTTAAGTTCTTCAATGGTGCTTAGGCAAGGGCCATTGACGAAACTATTAATTACCATTGAGCATCTTGAAAACAAAAAAAAAAAAGACAATAAAGTCTTTTTCACTTCCAAACCTCTACAACATTAAAGAGGACATATAAACAGATGAAGAGGGAGTAGATTTCGTAGTTTTGGCTCCTACTTAGGCATCCCCTTTGTTTTCTCTTATTTTCCTTAGGTTTTTTTTAGTAGTTTTCATTCTCTTTCCATCTTATTTAAGATTTTGTTGTTAGATTAACTATTTATGTGCATATTTCTCTTAATTTTTATGATTTTTCTACAACCTTTCTTATTTTCATTTTATTTTCTATGTATTCATTTGAGTTTTATTTAACCAATTGTTGAATCTTTTTTATTGATAGTTTATTGCTTACTTTTTAATTTCTAGCATTGTCTTTCTTATTTTCTTTATATTTTCTTGCATTTCAGTTTACGTTATTGTTAATTTCATTATGTTTAGCTAGATTTCTCTTGGGTTAGAAGATATTTAAAGGATGAATGGGCTATAATTGTGAGGATTGAATTTTATTTTTAATAGATTTTTTTTACGCTAGGATGAAGTTAAATATCTGATTAAATGATAAGAATTAGAGATTAAGTGTAGAAATGATCACTCTATTTATGATTTCTAGTTCAATTGCTAGATTTGAACTTTTGATTCATACTTGTTATTAGCAATTATCATAAGTGGCACTAGGTTAATTGGTTTTGTATGTGAAACTTAATCAACTTAGCCTAGAGTTTTGATTCCTTAGGTTACATGGTTCGAGCTTCGAGATTACGGCCTAAGTTAGTTATTCCCTAGTTTTTAATGTTGTTGCACCTTTGAATCTAGATATCATATCATAGGATATCGCATAGTTAGAGGTAAATTTACAATCATATTAGATTTATCTAAACTTAAAGGAACAAGGATGAAGGTCATACTTAAGTTTACAGGCTAACATCTTAAACATAACATAATCTATATATTTTCAATGATCGATTATATTTTATGAATTATGATAATTTTTTTTTGCCTAGCTTTTTGTTGTTATTATCTATTTCTTATCATTTACGTTATTGTTCGTTGTCTTAATTTTGTTTTTTTTATTTTTTATTTTATTTTTAATTTCATCACACTAGGATTTTAATTTTCTTTTTTGTAACATTAGAAATAACTAAAGGTACTAACCAGTTCTCTGTAGGATCGACCCTGACTTACCCTACTACATAGTTAGGTTAGGTATTTATTATTTCTTATTCAGTGACAAAATCACCATTACCCTTTAAGTCCATTCCTTTCATTCTAAATTATCATTAAATAGACCTTCGATGAACCTATCTTTTAAAACCTTAATCATAAAGTAAGTAATTAGTAACAAACATATTTTATTATCATTAAAATCTAAACTAGATCCTCCCTTGGTTTAACAATCTTTCTCTTTTTGATGATGAAAAAACATGTGATATTAGAGATCTGAAGAACATTTAAAATAAAACTTATTAAACTAAATTCTTAATTATATCCTTAAATACATGCATTTTGAATTTTCATCATGTAAGCTTTAATCCCCTTAAATTTATTTATTAATGCATCGTTAAGCAATAAGCAAAAAGTGGATCTAAATGCATATCATGCATTAAAAACACAAATTCAATGTCACAAGCATAATTTGTATATCACAAACACATTGGAAATAATAACTTCCCCTTAAAAAATGTATAATATCCCTAGACCTCTCCCCCTTTATAGTATCATCATAAAGAATTGAATAAACAACAATTGTTATGAACGAATTCATAAGAAAAACACATATAATTTAAAAAAATTTTCAAGGAGACCTACCATTAATCATTTTTAATACTATCCTAATCATGCAAAACCTATCTTCATCCATAGGTTTAGTGAAAAAATCAACTAATCGGTGTGTTGTATTAAAAAATTCCAATTTAGTATCATTAATTCGCACATTATCTCTAGTAAAATAATATCTAATCTTAGTGTGCTTGGTCCTAGAATATTAAATTAGATTTTTCAGGCAAATGGAACTAGTGTTATTATACCTAATGAGGATTTTAGTAAGACCTATACCATAATCTGCAAATTCTTTCCTAAGCCAAAATATTTGTGCACAACAACTATCAGTCATTACATATTCGGCTTTTATAGTTGACAATGCTATTGAAATTTTGTTTCTTATTAAACCATAGAACTAATATTACTTAGGAATTTACAACTGTTATATGTGTTTTTTTTAATCTAATAGACTACATTGAAATGGCCGACAAACTCTAGGTATGCACGTTTTGAATACCGAAGTCTTAATGACATGATTCTATATAAATATCTAAGTCTGTGCTTAACCATTAAAAGATAACTCTGTAGGATTTGATCAAAATATAATATATGAACATGCACTAAACATAATGTCGATTTTACTAACAAAAAGGTAAACAAACTACATATTATAAATCGGTAGAGCTTTACATCCACTGATTTACCCTCTTCATCCTTATTCAATTTTGTTGCAATACTTATAGGTGTTATTAAAAGATTTATTTGGTCCATTCTAAAGGGTTTAAGAAGCTCCTTGGTCTATATAACTTGATTGATGAAGGTGCCACTCTTTATTTGTTTGATTTGAAGACTAATGAAGAAGTTATGATCTTTCAACATACTCACATAAAATTCTCCACTCATACACTTAGAAAATTACTTGTAAAAATTTTCATAATTAGCAACAATAATAATATCATTAACATAAATTTGGAAAATTAAAATGTAATCATTATGCCCTTTGATGAAGAGAGTATTATCTGCCTTAGAGTTTATAATATAACACTTACACTAAAAAACTTTTAAATAGTTAATCTTTGACTTTTTGTCATGTCAAAGATCATTGGGGTTTTATCAATAGTTGGTCTTATATAAACCCTATTGGATATATAACATGCATATGCAATGGCTTCTAGTAAAAAAAAAAAACTTAGACAGATCATATTCATTTATTACAGTCTTAGCCACCTCTTGCAATGTCCAATTTTTTCTCAATAACTTTATTTTTTTTAAGGAGTCTTAGGTGAAAAGAAATTATGAAATATACTATTTTCATCACAAATGTTTTCAAATAGTTTATTCCTAAATTATATACAATGATAACTCCTAATTGATGTAATTGGAAAGGATTTCTCATATTGCACCCTTTTTACAAACTTCCCAAAACATCTAAAACATTTATCATTACTAGTAAGAAACAAAAACCATATAAATATACCAAAATAATCTAAAATGAAAGTTGCATATGATTTTCCGCATAGAATGGCATCTCTTATTAGATCAAATAAATCCATATGTAGTAACTCAAACGATCTAGAAGATGTTATAAATTTCTTACTCTTAAAGGAGCTTTTTACTTACTTCTTAATTTAGTAAGTTCAACAAACCTTGTCCTTTTTAAACTTGACCTTTATGACTCCATTAATAATTTGCTAGTTTTTTGGCTTGGAAATGACCTTTATGCTTGCCTGGCCTAACCTTCTATATCATATCCAAGCATCTTCACTCATAAAAACTAAACACTTCACACGCTCAAATTTAGCATTGAGATTAGGAAATTACCTAAAAGGTGATGAATCTTAGAGATAATATTTGATCATTGACATTGAACTCAAGTTCTAATCCAACCTAAGCTTTAAAGTACCAAATTCAATAAATTCAATCACATTGTCATAAATAATAGCCTATTATCCCTAAAATATCTTCAAACACTTTGAAAACTAGTCACACATACTCAAATTTATCAAAATAGACCTTAAATAAACAAAAACCATATTAAATTAAATGAAATCAAGGATAGAAAATTGAAGACTAGTAATAAAAACAAAGATTCAACACTTAATCTAATGAAAAATCATACTTTTTAGGCTAACACTTAACTAATTACAACTTAATTACGAAAACCCAAATTAACTAAACTAAAATAGAAATTCTAGCACACCTAAAACAGGGTAAAAACTAAAATTAAACATTTTAAAACCTAAAAAGATGCACAATTTCAATTATAAAGCAAAACCCAATCTAAAAACACTAAGAACAAGTAAAAAACCCATAAGATAAACTATCAAACAATAACAAATAAATAAGGGTAGACTTGAAATAAAAAATAATTGAACTTAAACAATCAAAATCAAAACTAAAAATTGAAGAAAAGATTATCTATTACATTATACCCAATCATCCATACATTGTGTAAGTCCTATGGCACCCAAGACGGGGGGTGAATTGGGTATTAAAACTTTTTAAACCTTTTTCACAAACTCAAAACTAGCAACCTAATTCAATTGGAAAACTAAATGCAATCACTAAACCACAATTCAAC
>JAOXYD010220145.1:0-19100 GCA_028565735.1 Pinacopodium congolense
AGCTCCAAATCTTCAAGATTTCAATTCTGTCGTGTTCCTAATTAATGTTGGTGTCTACTAGCACATGTGGGAGATGGCCTTTTTCAATTTATGTGTTTAACAAGACAAAAAGCCAAAATACAAAACCACATCTATACCAAACAAGTCCTATTCAACTTTCAATTTTAGTTCAGCGATTTATACTTTGATTTAAAAGATTTTTCAAATTTCCTTACAGTTCAGATCACTTAATTATATAAATAACTTTCTTTAAAAAAATTATATAAATAACTTTTGTTTTGAGTTGATCAGTAATTTCTTAGGTCATCATTTCTAACATTTATGGAAGATAAATGCATGGTCTTGTTGAATTTTATGTTAGTATGCCATAAAATCACTATTAAAAATCTAATTAGCTCCCATTAAAATTATGTTTTAACTATACTCATTGCGTTAATGTACCTTTAAGAAATGACACCACCCATCCACATGTCATTAAATTGAAGAATAGAAATAGAAAACAAATGCCTAGTTTCTTTTTTCTTTATTCTGTTAGAAGGACTCGCGAGTTTAGATCAATATTTGAAAAATCAGTATTGTATTGGTATTAGTTTTTGTTTTGAAATGATATTGTATTGATATTAGTCAATATCGATATTGGTATCGACTAATTTTTTAAAATTATAAGATAATTATTGAATTTTGTAAAATTTATAAAATGGTTCATGTATATATTATACATCTTTTATAAATATGATTTCAAATATTCAATCAATTTAATAAATATAATATAATATTCATATAATATTTATACTCATTGATATCAAATTTTATATATTTCTCAAATAAATTATCATTTGAATTAATATAAACAAAAAAATCATTCAACTATTATAACTTAATATCAATACAACAGAACATTATGAAATAATAATAATAGACAACAAATAACTATTTTCTTCATTTATATTAATACTAATTTTCATCTATTTATTAAATAAATATCAACATGAATTAATATAATAAAAAATAACAGAACAAAATCACATTACTAAATATCAATAAATCAAAATATCATGAAGTAATCATAAAACTATAATCAGTTGTATCCAAATACCATATAATAAATAATACATGAAATAAAAAAAAACTATAACCAGCATGATTATCTAACACATGAACTCTATAAAGTAGAATTTAAGGCTGAAAAAATACTAACAGTTAGCATATATAAAATTTAACATATATATCAAATATTATAAAAAGTGGACAAAAAATTGAAAATACATGAATCTTTATTATCCAAGTCGTTGACTACTAAAATTAAGATGGATTCATCTATCATCTATTATAAAATCATCATCAGGAAGAGGAACCTAATCATTACCCTCATCTAATGTTATCCCAGCAAATGACATTAATATCCTTCTAACAAACATCATTATCTCTATACAAGTCACTCTCATATGGAAGACTTGACTCCTCATATACTCAATCTGCCAATTATTAATATGATCTAAAGAACTAGGATACAAGTCACTAATTTTTCTACTCAGAGTTCTAATAAAAAAATAAAATCAAATTAATGAAAAGATTCTAAAAATAATATTGAACATAATAATAACAATAACAAAAAGAACATGCCTCTCTTAAAGTTTCAGGTTGTATTTGACATACACTAAATCATTCAATCTCTTATGTTCCAATAAATTCCTTTTCTTAGAGTGAATGAAGTCTAAAGTGTTCCAATTTCTTTCATATCCAATCATACTTAAACACTGACTTAAAATAAAAATTCCAAACTTTTGCAATTTTAAAACATCATTACCAAACTAATCCTACCTAGTAACTGTAAGATAAAAAAAGGATCTCATAAGTAAAATGAAGTAATGATTAATTATAAACAAGTAATAAAAGTAAAGAAATGTATTACTAGATTAAGCTTCTCTCTTTACTACATTACTAAAAGTATCCCAAATTCATCATCACCCTCCTTATACGCCACTATTTGTGAGTTAAGGAGATCTTGTATCATCTAATAGTTAATAATAGTGGTGATAGTCTTCAACATCCCTCTGTTAACTTTAACTCTCTCTTCTCATAATTATACAAGAAGTAGACATATAGATTGAGGAATGTCCTAATAGCAAACAAAGAAGTGTATAATTGATTTTCCAATTTGTTATGAATGACAGATAAAAAAGGGTTGTATAATGCAGGTTTGTTCTTCAAATTGGCATTTATAGCTTCCTCCGCTCTCTCCATGGCATCATAAAAATATTCTATCATCAACTTATCATCACTATCCTTCAGACTAAGTGCTCTAATCGAAGGCTCATAAGCTCTAACTACAAATTGACAGTTGGACTAAAATTCCATATCTCCAATAATAATGAAAGCACTCTCTAATATGGAATTATATCTGACATGTTGAGAAGCTACCTACTTATTATTGGTAAACATTTGTCACAACTCTTTCTTCATTACCACAAAATCTTGTAGTGTTGGTGGCAAATCTAGTAACGTAAGACGATATAAGTTCCTTCCTCCAGTAAACTATCTTCTCATCAAATTCAATACCCATACAGAATTATAATTAAATATGATAATCTTCTTTATCTTCAACATTGTCTCTAAAATTATAGCAAAACATCTATTATTTTTTTATATCTTCCAACATCAAATCTATATAGTGAGCAACATATAGAGTCCAATAAAAAAGAGTTATACATACTTAATAACCTCTTACCAGCTGATTTGTAAACTGTATCATTGTAAGTGACGAACTGAATAATGTTTTTAGGCCCAACTTCATTAATAAATTCATAAATAAAAGGAAACAGATAATTAGCATTCCTAATCATACCAGATACATCAACTGACTTTAAGAACATGATTCTTTTGGCAGAATAAATCAAGAAATTGATGAAATAATCTTGTTTTTGACTAGTCTAACCCTTGCACATGATAGAACATCCATAAAGAGCCCAAGTCATCATTTTCTGTTCTAAATAATGTCTCATCTCAGTAATAGACTTAGCAAGAAGTTTACCTCTATAGTCATGTATTGAAGGAACCTTATATCCCATATTATAAGAGGTAATTTCATCCAGTATTGCTGATAATAATGTGATTAAGTAACATTAAATGGTAGACTTATATCATACCACCATCTAAATAAAGTCATATATACTTGATTACCTACTTCCTTTGTTTGCATAGCGGCACGAATAGAAGGTTGTGTTTCTGAAGTTTTGCTTGGAGCAAAAAAACTAGCAAATGACCTCCTTCTTTTCTATTTAACTTTACAACTACCTGAACCACTCCCTTCTTGCTAGGTAGAAGGGACAGAAATTCCTCCAATATCAAATCCATTATCATCATTTCTACTAACATCAACTCTACCACTTATGAAAAATGAACTCATACTACCAATGACGAAACTCACTCTGACTTTTCTATCTTTCTCTATTTGATACTCCTCTATCAAAGTTTTCATCAGCCACTTCATATCATGAGGAATTCTCTTACAAGACTTTACGTCGCCTTTTATTATAACCAAATGTCTCTTCAATCTTGTGATTCATCAACTTTTTAAATCTTGCCATAATAATTGCATATAATCTAGCTACTTGAACCGGAATTAGGAACCAATGTATTGTAGGCCCATGTTCGATCATCAAATTTATCAGAAGGGACTAAAGTATCACCAACGATACTTAAGGTCGAACTACCCTCTATTTACCAATTAAAATCAATTCAATTGATTAAAGTATAAAACAAAACAAATTAATTGTAATTGATGAAATATGCATAAGTCATTACATAAATACAATTGATGATTCTATTAGCTCATTAATACATCTAATTATATGAATATATATTCAATTTCATGAAATATAACACAATTTCACTTAAAATTAAAAAAATTTAATAATACAATTTCATTTAAAATTGGGACAAATGCAAATTCTAGCAAATCAAATGAAATTTACGATTATATTAGCTCATTAATACATCTAATTACATGAATATATATTTAATTTCATAAAATATAACACAATTTTAACTAAAATTAAAAATTCCCAATTTTACAATTTTACCTGAAATTGGAAAAAATTCTACCAAATTGGATGAAATTAATGATTCTATTAGCTTATTTATATATCTAATTACATAAACATACATTAAATTTTATAAAACATAACACAATTTCACAAAAAATTGAAAATTTCCAAATTCACAATTTTACCTAAAATTGAGAAAAATTCAAATTCTACCAAATCAAATTTAATTGATGATTCTATTGGTTTGTTCAAGCATCTAATTATATGAATATACATTCAATTTCATAAAACTTAACATCATTTCACATTAAATTGAAAATTTCCAATTCCACAATTTCACCTAAAAATAGGAAAATTTTAAATTATACTAAATCAAATGAAATTGATGATTCTATTAGCTCATTCATATATCTAATTACATGAATATACATTAAATTTCATAAAACTAAACATAATCTAACATAAAATTAAAAATTTTCAAAGCTAATCGATACTGATCGGTACGATATGGAATGGTGGTACACAGTTTTTCAAACATTAGTTTAGACTCCCTTAAGAGAAACCCATTTTTAATAGTTCCCTAACTTGATCTTTTAAATTTAGGATTGAAGCAATAGAATAGCAAATCTAAAATATAACCAAATATTAGGTTAAAAAATAGTAAATATTTCATTATGGATGTAATTGATATTGAAATTTATCATCATTAATTTATAAAATTGTTTATACATCTCAAAGATTATTATTGTTATCTAACAAATATGCAATAGTAATTTTTCTTTCTTTGATAAATGTTTAAACTTATTTTCCTTAATAACGTTAAGATGTTTTTTCCTTAGATATAAGGGAGAATTTTCAAAATTCTATGGGTTTTCTTACTTTACTTTTTTTTTTTTTCTGAAAATGTTTACTTGTTTTTCCAAAATATTTTTTTTACTTTTTTCGTAATACAAACTTAGAACTATCTTTTTTTTTGTCATCAAATGAGGATTAAAAATGTGTTAATTTTTCCTATATGATACACATATCATACCCATATTCAAAATTTTATTAGATAAAGGAAATATATATATTTTTAGCCTTTAGAGTTTTCATTAAAATTTAGATTAGATTTTAACATTTAGAAGTGTTTAATAAGAACATCAACATTATAAAAGCCAACTCTATTCAACCTAATTAACATAAACATGATCTCTTGTCAAGGTTTTGTTAACAGAGGGTTGGTAGGCCTTTTTTTTTTTTGGGTAAGCATTCACTATTGCTAAAGTAGCATCCTAACTAGAACTTACATACATATAAATTGAGAAATTAAGGATTACTAATTTCTCAATTTCTTTTTAACTTGGTTTTCTATGTTCTGATGCCTTTATTTATCTCTCACTCATATAAAAATCATTGGAAAATCATACATACAAGATGTTAAATTAAGGGAAGTTCTAATCAATATTTTGATAATAAAAAATATAATTACTAGTAATGGTTTCATCGTTTTGATATATTAAAAAAATATAAATATAAAAATGTACAAAGACACATACTGGAGTCAAAGAAATGTCTCATAAAGAATGTTTTACAAATGAAAAATGAGATAAGACTAGGGAATCTAAAGTTTAAAAGTTCAATAGGTTTATCAATGTAATTTTTATTGCGTGTTTTGTCTTTATCATTTTAATTTTTAAGGGCTCAAGTGTCTTGACCATTAATGTCTTTTTGGAGAATTTTTAGAAACGTGTTTGAGTCAAGTATCCATCAAAAGAATGTGTTTGGAAGCTTGTCAAGTTTTCATAAAAAGAATGTGTTTGGAAGCTTGAAAAATTTAGAAAAATATTTTCAGATGCATTAATCAACTAATGTGTGGTTTTGGTATATACTAGTCAACTAGTGTTAAATACTAGTTAACTAATGTCTCAGCAAAGTTGAAAAATTCTACACACTGAATTTTTAATGTATTATTGTTTAATATATTGGTAAACTAATATGGTATACTAGTCAACCACTCTTGTAGAGAAATAATGTGAAGTTATCAATTCCTTGCTTAAAACTTTAGAAGATTAGGAAAGTTTCTTTAAATAGTATTTGGGAATTAAATGGTTGAAAGAGGATAATAGAAACATTAAATTCTTCCACAACTATTATTGCTAATAAGAACAAGAACAACATCCATTTTATTATCAATGGGGATGGTCATAGATTCTAATCTTTGGTGATATCCAAGATAAATTCATTAATTTGTTTCAAAACACTTAGGTAAGAATAGGGTTCTTTGTGACATCCTTCCAACTTTACAACCTTTTATCACTCCCAGAATTCCTAATGATCTTATCAATTCTCTAATGGCCCCTATTACCCCTCAAGAAGTTAGAGAAGTTTTTAACTCTGATAGTTTCCATGCTTATTTTTTCAAATAGACTCGGAACATTATAGGTAGTGATGTTACAAAAGCAATTTAAAATTTCATTGTTTAAGGTAGATTGCTGAAGGAAATTAATTCTACTTTCATTTCCTTGATTCCTAAGTGCTTTAATCCCTTTCTTGATAATAATTATAGGCATATCTCCTACTATAACATGATTCATAAGGCTCTTTAAAAAATTTTAGTAAATAGATTGTAGCCTATTCTCCCCTTTTATCATTAGCTATAACTAATTATTGGTGATAACGTTCTTCTTGCTGAGGAAATCTTAAAAAATTAGCATCTTTCAAAGCCATAAACGTTACACTTTCAAAATGATTTGCGTAAGAATTATGACTCTATTCAATGGGATTTTGTTTTTAAAATCTGGATTTGCTAGGCTTTTCTCCCTCTCTATGTAGACTAGATTCGTGAATATGTTATCTCTCCTTCCTATTTTATTTTTATAAATGACACAACTTCTAAGTTCTTGAAAGGTTTTTTTGGCATTAGGCAAGATGATCCTTTATCTTTTTATTTAGCCATCATTTGTATGGAAGCTCTCTCCAGAATCCTAGAGTATTTTACTTTTATGCGTGGTAATTTTAAATACCATTGGAGATATGCTAAACTTAAATTGTCTCATCTCCTTTTTACTAATAACCTCCTCTTATTATGCCAAACGGAGTACCAATCTATTAAAATTTTATTTGAAGGTCTTAATCTTTTCTCTCAACTGTCTGGATTAAAGATAAATCTTTTTATGAGTCAATTCTTCTTATCTAAAGACACTACTAGGCTTGAAAAAGAGATAAGTAACCTTACTAGTATGACTCCAGGCCATCTTCCTATCTTGTATCTTAGTCTACATCTACTTGCTGGCAAACTCTCAAAGAGAGATTACAACCCCTTGTTGGACAAGCTAGACATTAGAGTGTAGAAATGGATAAATATATTTTTATCTTACTCCGGTAGGTTCCAACTAGTAAATTCTATTCATTTAACTTTTCAGGTTTGTTGGTCCATTCATTTCCTTCTTCCTTATTTAGTTATTAAATATATTGAGTCCAAATTGATGAATTTTCTTTGGTCTTTAATACTAATTAGTTTTTTAAAGTCAAATGGCGTGATTTTTGTAAACCAAAAAAGGAAGGTGGCCTAGGTATTAAGCATATTAAAACTTAGAACATTGTTCTATTAGGTAAAAGGATCTGGATTTTGTTTAAAGAATTTGAGGCCTTGTGGGTGAAATGGGTTCATAATATTATCCTTAGAGGGAAAAACTTTTGGAATGCCAAAGTTAAAAATGGTAGTACTTGGAGTTGGAGGAAAATTTTACAAGTAAGGGATTTCATTAGAAACCATTTAGAATTACGATGGAAAATGGGCTTTCTACTTTTCTGGCACCTGCGAGGCATCCTTAAAGATCTTATAACCCTTTGGTTGATTAACAATTCAAATCTCCCAATGGGATCCAAAGTATCTAAAATAATTCAAGACAATATTTAGAACTAGAATACAATCATGAATGTCCTTATTCAGAGCCTCTCCTTGGAACCTCTATCCTACTTACCTAATAGTTTTCAAGAGGATAAGCTGGAATGGATGGCCAGCCTATCCAAACTCTATATTAGTGCTTTAGTTTATAAATATCTACACCCTACCTATAATCTCATGGTCCAAACTAGTTTGATATAAGAAAGATAGCCCTAGACATAATTTTATTCTATGGTTATCTTTTTTGGGCAAACTTCAGACTAACATCTCCCAAGCCCCGAACTTTTGTTCTGTTTGTTTTACTAATGAGGGAACTGTTAAACATTTATTTTGTGAATGTGGTTTCTTTAATTCGGTATGGTAACTTGTCCTCCATCAATACCAGATCAATATTATTTTCCCTATAATGCATAATGAATGTGACTAAGTTTTAATTGAAATTATCCAAGAAACGTAATAATAATACCACGATACACAACTAGGCAAGTGTACATATTGTAGTGTAATATAGCTAAGGTGAATCCAGGGTTGAATCAACAGGGACTACTGTTACTAGTGAGTATCTTTCTAAATTATCTAACTTAACAAAATGCAAATTATTTTATTGTTTTGATAATGATAATTCAACAAACAATTAAAAGCTAAATGTTTAAACAAACTCACAAAGGATAACACTTAATAAGGAAGTTAAGATTAAGGTGATTAATCTCTTTAGGATGTGCATTAGACCGTAAATTACCTAATGTAAATTACCTCACTTTATGGGACCTATAATTTTGATTAAGCTCACACCTTACCCAGGCATCTTATATAAGCCTATCTATAGGACTCCATGCAAGATGTATTATTCATGGAATGATCTCAATTATACAATGATCTCTCAATCAAACATATACAAATCAAATCATTGAAACTGATGTTTACATATGCATGACATTTGATAAATAATGTCATTAAAATCCATAAACAATCCTAAAATAAGGTCTAGAAATTCAAAGTTAAATTACGAACAAATAATAATACCACATTTTAAAGTCCATAAAAACCTAATTCCTAATGAAAAATATGGTTCCTAATTATTTTTTGAACCATAAAAAAAACAAAGAAAAGGGGAAAGAAAGGCTCATGATGAGTCAATCTTTCTCCTTAACTCGTTAATGATGGTTTATGTGAATTCCTTATCTTGATCCTTAAATCCTTGTGTTTGGAATGTTCTTCTCCTTCAAAATTGAGTAAAACCCATTTGGAGATGTTTTAAGACTTTAAAAACCTTAGTGGTTCCAAGATGTGTTTAAAGGCAGGATAAAGTCTTAAAATATCTTATAAGGGTTATTTTAAAAGTGGGTCACATTAGACCTACAACCGAGTGTCCAAGTTGTGATATTTTCTACCAAAATATCATGGCTATAGTTCTAGGTCGTGGGTTTCCTCTTAGGACGTGGGTTCTGCCAACTTCTATCCTTTTTTCATATTTTCTACTCTAACTCCTTCTACGCTCCTTCTATGGCTATGAAATTTGATATAAAACTTCCTAACATGATGTTCTTGTAACCAAATCAACTTCATAACAATTTGAGCTCTAAAATTGCATATAATGCTTCACTAAAATCACTAATACTAAAACTGGTGCTTATTTGAACTTCTCTTGTTCTTCTCCTGATGCATTCTTTATAGCTTGTCATACGATCTTGAAATTTGGTGTGGAACTTCATAAAATAATGTTCTAAGCCCTTAAGTTGATTCCTCACTTCTTTTAGTTCCATAAGTGCATTGAAATGCTCACAAAAGTTCTATAAAACATAAACAACCATCCAAAATAACTTAAGCAACATCTTATTCAAGAATAAACCAAATATATACCTAAATTAGATGGAATTAACCCTCAAATCTAAGATAATCATTATAAAAATATGCTTAAAAGATGTATAAATAAGGTGTTATCCCTCCAAAATCCTCCAAACTATCTTGAATTGGTTCCTTAACCCTACTAACATTCGTAACATTAATTTAAATCATTCTTCCCACATGTATTTATAACCTTTGGCAAGAAAGAAATAATCGAACCTTTAAGAATACCTCTTTGGATTCTATAAGCATATTCACACCGAGGTGGTCTCACATACTATTGAAGTGCAAAATGCTACAGCAAATTAGAGCTAATTGTTTTATACTATTTTTTATTTTATTAACCTTTGTTTTGTAAGTCACAAAGATTTTTTAGATGAGATTCAAATAGTATAGAGAAATGATAAAGGGAAGAAAGTTATGGTGAATGAGGGAGTTGATCAAAAGGTCCAAAATCCAAAGAAGTTCAGATTGTGCTTCCTTTAAAATAGGCTTATGAAAATTCTATTTGCGAATTCTGGAATCATCATGTTTATAAAGGCTCACTTAAGCAACCAACTACATGACAAAGAAAGGAAAAGAAGACCTCTAGAGAAGGAAGATCTGGATCACCAATTCCATTTTATGACTCACTTTAATAGGTGTTGTAGGATAGTAAGGAGAATAAACACAATTCAGAAAGTTCTGACACCTTTTACTTTAAGCTCCTTAGGTAGCCTTTTTTTTGTGGTTCAATTAAGCAACTATGGTTAAAGAAATCACATGAGGAAGGGTATTGGAACTCTAACTCTCCAACAAGCTCATATTTATAACTCCCTGATTTCCTATCCACAGAGGTCCCTTCAGATAAAATGTTCTTTGAGGAATTAGAAGATTTAATAAATTTCACGAAGAGGAAAAAGGCAAAATATAAGAGGTTAGCTTAAGAGAAACGAAGATTAGAGAAGGGCTCTAAAGAAATAGTTCAAGGCCCTCCTATTCACATCAAAACTAAATCTAGCTCTCATTAATTTTGCAATGGGCAGTGGCTGTTATTTTTGTTTTATTCTTTTCCATTTATTTTTTCTATTTTTGTTGATTTAGGCTAGTTCTTTGCTTTATCTAGTGCACATTTTCTTGTCTTACTCTCTTCTTTTTGTTTTATCCTTTTTTGGAGGTTGAACTTTCTCTTGATGCTTATGTTGTGCACCACTCTATAGCCTCTTTCAGTTTTTCTTTGGAAAGGCAGCATGTATGCCTTATTGTTGACCTAGTTTAGGTTGCTCTTGAACTTGCTTTGTACATAATTTCTTTTTTACAATTTATTTTACTGATTTACCAAATTTTTTTTGTTTAAGTGGTAAAATAATGTGACTTAAAATGTTAAAATTTTTACATAGTAAATCTGTAATGTGTTATTGATTGATATATTAATCGAACAATGTACCTGAATAGTCGACTAATAATGATTAATTTATACTTCTAATAACTAACATGTGTCTCCAATAGATTTTTGAGTTTGTGTGATGACTATTTTAAGTTAGTAATGGCATTTTAAGGTCACCATGCCTATAATTACATGTTTTAAATATTAGTAAATAATTTGTATAAATAAAAAACAAAAAGACATAAAAATTAATTTAAATAAATTCTATATCATCTATTAAAATGTTAATTCTCTTAACTTATAATTACATGGATGGGTGATTTTTTTGAATATAAAAATAAAAATAAAAATTATAAGTTATTAACAAAGATTGGATTGAATTTATATATTTTTTAGTTTTATATAATTTAAGTATTTTCCTTAAAATTTTAGTATAATTTTTAAATTTAAAATTCATTTGTGAATTTATTCTTAGAATTTAAAAAATTTAAAATTTTTAATTCAAATTCATCAAAAGTAATAGACCAAATCACTTTATACATATCTAATTATGACCTATCAAGTAGTATATATAAAACTTTTTAATAGCAAAGTAATCTTCAATCCACAAATTTAATATCTTTATCTTGAGAAGCACCTTATTTGAATTAGTCCCAAAAAGAAAAAAAAAGGGCTTATGTTTGGAGCAGTACTCATCCTTTTCCATTTCTTTTGAGAATATATAAAAGTTTATAAAGTAATTTTTAGGTTATTAAAACTACAAAATAATGTTTAAAAAATAAAAAACTAATATGAATTATTTAGAGATTTTTAATTCTCTTATTTTTCAGATCAAATAGAAATTAATAAAACTCCTTTCAATTTAATAGAAGTAGAAAAGGAATGATTTTAAAGGTGAGAGGAAGTTGGAGTAAACATGGAGCCAAATATATTATATGTTCTTTCAATTTTATATTATCAATAAATGTCTTTATAATATTTAATAATGATCTCTAATTCCACTCTTTTATCTTTATATTTGATTTTAATATATTATTTTTATAAAAAGAAAAAGAAAAATAAAAATTAAACTTAGTTATATCCAAATGACATAAGATATAATAGAAATGCAAAGAATAAATATATTTAAACCTAAAATCATATTTATGAAAAGAAAAAAATTAACCCACTTATTTAAAAAAGATTGTAAAAAAATAAAATAAAATAAAAATAACTAGAAACTTCATTAAGTTCAATAGGTTAAAAAAATTATAATAATGAAAAATATCTTTAATTTTATTTATATGAAAAGAAAATCATAGCATTGAGGTAATAAAATATAACAATAAATTCATTTTTAAAGATGAAGAAAGAAAATTTATTTAATATTATAAGTTTTAAAATGTTAATATTACTCGTACTCCCCCTTTCCCCCAACCCAAATCATGGGTTCTAATGTGTCCTCCTTTTCTAGCTTCCTTGAGCTTTTAGGTGTTTTTCTCTCAAGTATTCTCTTTCAATGGCCTTCATTGGTGGTAGTAGGTGCTAGAGCGTTAAACCTAAGTTATAAAATCGTGCAGTAGGTGAGTAAAGTGGGAAGTATTGACAAAATCTCAGGAGTAATAAAGATTCGACATACATTGGTACTCGTTAATAAAAATCTTTAAAGAGTCATAAATTTCAAATATGAGACTAAAGGATGATTGGTGTAACTTACATAAGATCCAAGAGTATGTGAAAGCAATTGACTTTAACAACAAGGATGAAGGTATATAAATATGTAAGGTTTATTATATACCAACTTGTTAATTTACTGTTATGGAGTGATATGACTGCATCATAAGTGGGTTAAGATGAAAAATGGCTATCAGACTTGACCATGAGCATGCATCGGTTCGATCTATGTTTGAATAGGCTTGGACTCAGATAAACATCTTGATGGGATCATCAATGATATGGCAAGATGAAGATAACATAAGTTAAGGTTGTTATCTACATCTAAGAGATAATGTATGTAGGATAAATGTTAGGGATGTAGAAGATAAGGGTTTCATATTTAATATGCACATATGGCATTAATTAGTTAGTTGAGATATGCAACCAAACTACTAGATTGAATCCTAATATAGGATAAGTGTAATCTTATTAAGATAAGATGTGGTCTTAGTTATTAAGAAAAGATAGGATCTTTATTTTTACTTATCTTGTACTTGCTTTATAAGTATATAGTGCTTATAAATGGCTTATTGGTGCTTAGCATTCAATCATTTTAAAGGAGAGATAGTCTTGAAAGAGTTAAAAGTTTTTTATGGAAAGTTTTTGTAAGATTTTTGAGTAGGGAGTTCCTTAAAGGTAGAGTATCAAGATTTTTTAGAGTTAATAAAGATTAACTTCACCATATCTCTCTCTTGTCTATTCTCTTGTCTCTTCTTTGTATAAACACTTGTGTATGAGTGAAACATTTAAATATGAGTGTGCGTAAGAAGTTCGAAGCTAGAAAGACTTATTTGTTAATGATTACGAGGAAAGGATGAGTTAACTTTTAACAGATTTAAGATTAGTTATCATATGAGGACTTCAATAAAATTTATTAAATTCTACTGCACACGAAGAAGTCACCATGAAAACTAGTGTTAGAGTTAGCTAAGGGAACAATTGAGATCAAAGGTTTTTTAGAGAGCAATGGCTAATGGAAGTAATGTAATGAACAAGTTTACCAGATTAAAGGTAATAATTGGATCTCTAGCTTCGATAGATGATAGTGTAGTTCTTTTCATGAAATAATATGAAGCCTTGATGATGAACTTTTAAGAAACAAAGAGAGCACTTGAGAAACTATTGAAGGCTCAAGAGGAGATGAGCTATGAACTCTTAGTGCTCAAACATGCTTTAGTGAGTTATGAAATGAGAGTCCAATTAGAAAGCACATTGGTAAAAGTGTGAGGGCCATAAGTTTTCGATGGAAAGAGAAGTTCCAAGGAGATATAATTTTTTTTGTGGGATATAGAGTAATACTTTATAATAATAAAGGTTTTGGACTCAAATAAGGTTTCGATCATGGTTATAAACATGGAAGGTAATGAAAAAATATGGTGAAGAATAAGGACCTCCAATGACATCATTATTGGTAGACCTTCCATTAATACTTAGGATAATATGATGAAGGAGCTAGCATACCAATTCCTCCCCCAACAACAACTTTTGACTTAAGATGGAAGCTTTAAAGCATTTGAGGCAAGATGATTTAGTGAGGCAGTATATGAGCAAATTCACATCTGTTAAACTAGGAGAGGTTCCACTTATATTTTGATGCTCACAAAGCATCTTTACACTAATTATTTTTTTATTATTTGTAATGTATTGTAAAGATAGGAAGAGGAAAGGTATGGATTTAAATTGGAGCCATTAAAGATAAGTTGATAATGCATAAATAAAAATCTTAATGAAGGATCAAACATCAAAATAGCGAAGTTGTATAAGTTATGCTATGTAATCTTTCATCTAAATCCTATCTTGATTATCTAAATGTGTTTAAGGGCTCAATTTATGTATATGCATTTATAAATAGACATTTTGCATATAGGTTTTATAACAAAGGTAAAAAAGTTCATGAAAATTTTTAAAGAATCCTCTTGTTGCATCAAAATATCTTTGGGGAAGTTTTTAAAGTATAATTGATTCAATTTTGCTAAATATAAATGTTTTGATATGTTTTAAGGAAGTTTTGATAGCTTAGGAGAAGTTTTATAAGTGTTAAAAACTGGTTTTTAGAGGAATTGGTGACCAAACATCTTTATTGTTAATTATATTTTATTTTTTCTAATGTATTGTAAAGATAAGAAGAAAAAAGGTGCAGAAGCATTCAAAGTGGAGCTATTAGTGCCAAATTGATAATATGTGAAGAAAAAGTTGAATGAAGGATCAAACATCAAGATAGCGAAGTTGTATAATTTATGCTATGTAATGTTTGATTTAAATCCTATCTTGATTATCCAAATGTTTATGGGCTCAATTCATGTATATGTATTTATACATAGATATTTTGTTTATAGGTTTTATAATCAAGAGAAAAAATTCAGGAAAAATTTTAAAGAATTCTCTTGATACATTAAAATATTTCTATGGAAGTTTTTGTAATATATTTGAGTCAATTTTGCTAAAAATAAATGTTTTGATGTGTTTAGGTAAGTTTTGATAGCTTAGGAGAAGTTTTAAAAGTTTTAAAAACTAGTTTTTAGTGGAATTAGTAACAAATATCTCTACTAATTATTATTATTATTATTATTTAATTGTAATGTACTATAAAGATAAGAAGAAGAAAGGCATGGAAGGATTAAAATTGGAGTTACTAGAGCTAAACTGATAATATATAAAGAATAAATTTAATGAGGGATCAAATATCAAGATAGTGAAGTTATATAAGTTATGCTATGTAATCTTTGTTCTAAATCCTATCTTGATTATCCAAATGTGTTAATGGGCTCAATTCATGTATATGAATTTATACATATATATTTCGCATATCGATTTTACAATTAAGATAATAAGTTAAAGAAAAATTTTAAAGAATCCTCTTGATGCATTAAAATATTTTTAGGGAAATGTTTGAAATATATTTGAGTCAATTTTGCTAAAAATAAATGTTTTGATGTGTTTTAAGGAATTTTTTAATAACTTAAGAGAAGTTTTAAAAGTGTTAAAAAAACTGATTTTTAGAGGAACTGGTGACAAAATATCACTATAAAGCATTAACACAATAAATGGAAATTAAAGAGTATAAAGTAAGGAGGATACACACGAAATTTTAAAGTGGTTTGGCAATAATTTTAATTGCATATGTCTACTCTCTAACAATGATGTTGGTTGTTTCACTGAATCACAAAACAAGTATAATTTCTTCTTCAAGTGAAGAGGAGCCCCTAAAATCTCAATCTTCTTTTTGAAAGGTGAAGAGGGACCTTTAACCAATATTTTTTAAGGTAAAGAGTAGCTTTTACAACGATTTTCAACTCAACAACAATTAAACAATCTCTTTCATAAGAACACTATTACCTCAAAAGTGTTCTACTTGAAAATTCAATATTTAAATGGTAAAATACTTAACAAAATACAAAGCAAGAACGATGAGCTTTCTAAAAGATTTGAAATCATGTTTTATTGGATTGAAAAGACAAAATTTGCTTAAAAAATTAGGTTGAATAATGATAGCTCAAGAACACAAATTTTTGAAAGCTTTGATCAATTTTAATGCTAAAAAACTCATTAAAATCTCATAAATATTATTTAACAACTGTTACCAATCTTTTTTTTTTTATAGTATTTACAAGCTCAAAATACCGTTGCATTTATATAAGGGAAAAACCATTTAACCAAAATTTCTAAACTAGATGTTACACTGTCAATGACCACAATAGGGGTTCCCCCGGACATTAGTGATGCCATTTTGTCGCACCATTCATCTTCTGGATAGAATGCATGATTATATTGGTGTCGTTAAATCCACCATTGCAGACCACCGTTGAAGACATTTGAGACTATAATGATGTTATTGTATACCATGCACATCCATTATAAACCACTATTATACTCCTAGAAAATCATAAAAAATGACTTAAACAATTTACAAAACATTATGAGCAAATTCTTAGCATCAAATACAACTCCAATCTAGTTTCAAATGATCCTTAAGATGATTTTGGATACCAAAACTTATCAATTAAGTTCAAACTCAAATAGTGTCTTGGTTTGTAACAATTTAAAGATGATGTTTGAAGCCTTTCTTTTTTGAACAACTTATAAAAACTTCAAAACTATTATTTTAACTATAAAATTATTTCACACATAATTCTTAAACATTTTGAAGGCTAATTTAAATCCAAAAATGTATCAATTGACTCAATTATAAGAATTTGCCTTATCTAATAAAAAACTATTGCATTTTGAAAACTTTTTACAAATGCAAATGCAGTTCAACGCTATGGGTATTAAACCTTCAAATAAAACTTATAAATAAGTTAAAATCTACTTAACTAATTTTCTTAAAACTATAAAATTTAACTAATTTTCTTAAAGCTCTAAAATTTAACTAATTTTGTTAAAGCTCTAAAATATTTGTTCTTACATTGTCTTTAATTTTGGTTTTCAAGCTCAAACTTTCCTTATGTATCTTGCTTCCAAATATACATATCTTTAGAACCTTACACTATAAATCAAACTATTAGTAAAAATCATGTTTTTTTATCATCAAAATTAAGATTAAAACTTCCCTTGGTTCAACAATCTTTCCCTTTTTATGATGACAAAACATGTGATATTAAGGAGCAAAAATGTTTATAAAACAATCATATCAAATCATAAACTTTAATATAAATTATAAATGACACTCCCCCTTAATTTATGCATTGAAATAAATTATGCTTCCCTTAAATGTATGCATTAATTTATTTGATAGTAATAATCTATAAATGACATTTAAAGTCAAATTATGCCAAAAAAAATGTTTTTTTTGGCATAAAACACCACTATATGTAAGTTATACATAAAAAAACACATATTAAATCTTAATATGTATGTTATGCGTCAAAAGCACATACTCTGCATTAAAATAACAATTTTCATTTACTATGCTTTAAAAATTCAAAACATAAACACAAATATGATTCATAAAATTTGACTCCCTTTACATGAAGTAACTTTTCACATATTATACATTAAAAATGTAAATCACAAACATAAATATAATTTGAAAATTTTGACTCCCCTTCCATTAAGCAACTAATGTCACATAAACTTCTCCCTCTTTATGATATCATTAAAAAGTTATGAGTTGAAAAAGATACTAATTGTAAAGGGGGGAGGGGACACATCAAAGTTTAAAAAGATATGAATGAACACACTAAACCTTTAAATATTCTTACCATTAATTATGGTTTTAGTGATTAATTGAATTTGATTATGACATTTGACATATTAGGAATTGAATTAGGATGGAATTTAGGCTATATGTTGGTTAATTGAGTTGAAATGTGTTGAATTGATTGAATGTATGTTTATTGATATGTTTAAGTGCATTGAAATATTGTTTAAGTGTTGGTTATATATGAATAAATTTGTTTAAGTCTAATTGCATCACGAATTTATGATTTATGAATTGATTGAAAAGTTTTTAAAGTTGATTAAAATGAAAAGTTTTCATAATCAAGGCAATTCTTATGTTCTAAATTAACTGAAATATTTTGATGATTTAAACAACCTTGAATTATTCTTTAAAACTTGCTTGAAGTGTTAATTACCATTAGGAATTTGTTTAGAAAGGTTTGGATTTGATTTGAAGTAGTTTTGTGGCTTTATGGACGTAAAACGACGAGTTGTTTATCCTTAAATGGCAGGCTCCAAGGGTGCTATTGTACCCTTATTTCTAGAGTCTTTAACGGTGGGTTGTTCTTCAGTCAACGGCATCGTTGATAAACCCAGAGGGTGCCGTCATACGTCCAGACTCTAACGGCTAGTTCCCTCTTTCGAGTTTTTGCCTTTATTCCTTATTCTAACGGCTATTTCTTATTTCTAACGACTCAAAACCTCTTCAAACACTATAAATATCATTCCTAAACATTTTTAAAAATTTTAAAATCTCTAAAAAACAATCTACAAGATCAAATTTCTTAATTATTCAAAGTTCTCTTTTTTTTTCTGTACAACTTTATTTTAATCACGATTTTGCTGGCTTAATTCATTTGTTATATAGCAAACTTTTTGTTTTTAGTTATTTTAGATATAGACAAATGTAAAAAAACTTTTAGTTGATTTTTTGATTCATTATTTTGTTTGTTTTAAGCTTTCAAAGATCAACATACCAAAACTATCTCTTTTTTTGTTAAACTTTTTTAAACTTTTGTGTTATTAAATTTTGAGCTAGCAAAACCATTTTTATTTGAGTCAAAATTATCATACAAGTTTTAATTAAGGTCTCAAGAGT
>JAOXYD010220155.1:0-19098 GCA_028565735.1 Pinacopodium congolense
TTTTAAGATACATGAATTTAATTTAAATTTTAAATTTAAATTTGTATTTAATAATTTGTATTAAATTATTTTTATAATAAAATTTTAATTTTAATTGAACATATTTTTATTTAAGATTCAAAATCTGCCTTATAATAATAATACTAATAAATATAGTAAATATTATTTTTATTGTATATTTTAATATCTAACTGATATAACAAGTATAATTAGTAGTCATTTAAGGCTTGTTTGGTATAGATGTGATTTTGTGTTTTGATTTTTTATTTCGTTAAATATAAAAATTGAAAAAAAACAACACACTAATACAGTACAGAAATTGAGAATAATACATAAAAATTAATATAAATATATCAAAATTACAACTAAAAATTATAACCAACAGCAATATTAAACGACCCCTTAATTTTTTTCTTTTATTTTTTAACCAAAAGAATTGAAAACTCCAAAAAAAACAAAAAACAAAAACAAAAAAAACAAAAAATCAATGAATCCTGAGTTTACTTTTACCCTTCAATTATATATATATATTTTCACGTACCGTTAATGAAAAGCTAGTAGCCATGGAAGACACTGAATGACAGGTAATTGGCATCTGAAGAAAAGCTTCTTTCTCTGTCCATCTATCTATCTCTTTCAGCCTCTCTGCTTCACACTCACACACAAAACCTATAAGGCTATAACTTACTAGGTCGGCTTGCTTTCCTTTTCAGCATTAGCTTGTTACAGCTATGTCTCCTTGTCTCTTTCTCACTGCCTGTGTTAAATATTCCCATTGAAAAGGGTACACACACTCATACGAAGAGCAACCGCGGTCCTTCACCATTTTAAGCTTTTAACAGGTTCAGTGATGAGGATCCCATGTCGCGGTGTAAGTTTCTTTTTTTTTTTTTTTTGCCTTGTCTATTTTCTCTTCTTGACACAGTCTACAATGAAGGCCTCTCACCATTTACGTAGGGGGTCCTAACTAAACCTAGTATGTACATAGGATTGCTAGGTTTGCTCACTTTTTGCTATAACAAACATTGGAGGTTCTTGGGATTTGAAAAGGTTAAGAATAGCCATTGTTTATGGTCCCTCTTTCTTTTCCTCTCTTTGCTTTGAACATTATTGATTAATCAGAGATGGAGTGACCACGTTTTATGAAGATAGGCTGTGAAGTTTGTACTTCTAATGCTTCCTTTTTCCTGACTTGGTTCTTGCAGAGATTGGCATAGTCCTAAAGTCCAAGGGTACTATCACTGTAACCCCAAAAATAAGTTAAAACAGAAGTTGTAAGAGCCTATATGGATATCGGATTCCTGTTCACATGAGTGTCAAAGTACTAAGGACACCAAAGATCAAACATGTGAGAGATATGGTTCATTCACACCTACTGTTATGGCCCAAAGGGTTTTGGAGGATTTAAAAAATGAAAATAAGTTAAATAACTCACTTTCTCCAATTGCATATACTTCCTCTTTTTGGACACTATATGGTATGGTTCATATAAAGGACCTAAGAATAGTCTGCGACATTTGAGGCCCAAAGATTGAATGGATAATGAACAACCCGATTCATTTTTACAGCTACTCTAAAATCCTCTTGTAGTGGAATTAGGAGGGGCCTAAGGCCGATCCATTGTTGAGGATGCTGTGTGATTTGGGTTAGGTTTGCCCTTGAAAATGCTATTCCAAAATACTCACATTTCTTTTAGGCCCTCGCTCAAGATAGTTAGAAGGGCCCGGGGTTCTGGCCCAATCTGCTGTGGAGGACACTTCCTTCTTCTTGTTTTCCCCTTAAATACAAAACATATATAGATGCACTAAAAATTAAATCTGACTTTATCAAATAGTGGAGGTTGTTTAAGACTTTATATTATAGTAGTTATTTGATGATTGATCAATGTTCCTGACTACTCCAAAATAAAAATGTTGTTGTTCTTGAATGTGTGAGAGCGTATTATAGTCTTGAAGAAATGGAAGTTCCTCTTACAAATAATGGTCTATTTAGTTTAGGGAATATTTGGTCTCATTCCCTTTTGTTTTAATTTTCTATTTTTTAAATAAAAAAACTGAAAAAATAAAAAAAAAATAAAAAATATTACAAAAATAAAAATCACACAAAAACCAATAAAAATATATAAAAACTAAAACTAAAACCAAAAACCAAAATTAACATCAATACTAAATAAGCTCTTAGTTTTTCGTTTTTTATTTTTAGTTTTTGTTTTTGTGTATTTTTATTGATTTTTATACTTTTTTTTGTTTTTATACTTTTTTTAAAGTTTTCATATTATATTTTTTTGTTGTTTTTTTAGTTTCTATACTATTTTTTTTATTTCGTGTTTTAAAAAATAAGAATAAAAAAAGAAAACAAAAACAAAAACAAAAACTAATATTATAACCAAATATGCACTGAGATACCTGAGTTCATCTTTTTATGCCAAAATCATAATTATTCTTACATGATAAAATAAAATGTTACTAACAGGAATAAAACTATCATTAATTACGCAATAGATATAACTATAAGACTAATTATTTTTTCTTCTTGATCATCTTCTTTTTTATGACACCTTTTCCATCTTATATTATGTTTTTCCATTCCCAAATCCTTATCCTCTTGTTCTTCATCTTCTTTATTAACCTTGCCCTTTATAGCCATAAGAGATAACCCTTTTTTTTTTCTTCCAATTCCTCCTTTAAGCTAGTCCACTGCCTCCAAAATGCTTGGTCTGTTCTCTAGATTATTATCAATGCATCTCTTAGCAACTATGATTGCAGATTTTAGTTAATTCCTATCATATCTTCCCTTCAACTTAGGGTAAACAATATGAACAAATGCACCCTTTTGCACATAGGGATTGACCCATTGAATTATGCCATGCTTCACATCTCCTGTTAACTTCTCTAATGGCTTCCTAGCGCTAATGATCTGCAAGAGTAGAATTCCAAAGCTGTAAACGTCACAACTCTTTGAAACTTTGTCCCGCATCACATACTCAGGAGCCAAATAACCTAGAGTTCCTTTTACCCTAATGGTTAGGTAAGAAACTCCTTCAGGAATTAGCATTACAAAACCGAAGTCAACTACTTTTACTTGAAACTCTTGATCTAAAAGAACATTACTTGCCCTTATGTCTCGATGTATTATGTGTGGATTGGCCTCGTGGTGCAAATACTTAATATGTTATAACAGTATCAAAAATAAATTCAAATTCAAGTATTAAAAAGGATTTGATTACGTGATGGACAGATGGTGAGTATATGCAATTAAAATGATTCAAATATTTTTATACATTAAAGATATTAAAGTCTTTTTACAACTAACTATGAATATCTCTGTAAAAGATTTAAAAAAACTTATGTTATTTCTTCCATTAATCTAATAGTTATATCCATTCGCTGGGACCAATCTAATAAACATTCTGATGATGGTCCCACCATATGAAAAGGGACAAAAACAAAAACGATGTCTTATAACTTGTAAGCTGTTTTCAATTGACTGATGGCTATTTTTCTTTGTTTTAATCTTTTACGGGTTGTTTTGTCAAAGATGTCTTTTAAGTTTTCAACTTTGGTGTGCCAAAATTTTAGTAGGTAAGAGTTTTGTTGCAGATGTAAGTGTAGCATGGAGAGTAAAAATCAAATAAAAGAAATAAACAAAAAAAATGTGTTTTATGTGAGAGGTGTGAGACTCAAATTATTTTATTCAACTAAGATCAAAGTGTGTTCTAATCTTGAAACCCTTTTATATCGCATTGTTTGATCTCATATATTTCTATTTATCTTATTAGTATTTTGTAATTATGTCCTTACTTGTTGGAAGACTGGCTATTGTATCTATTATTTTACATAGTGAATGATTTATTGGTTTGTACCTGTGATTTTTACTCCTTAATTTTGAAATGACTTTGACATTAAAAAATTATAGTATCACATGAAATTGATTTTTGTAGATATTATTATATATTTATGATTAAATTATTTTGGAATCTGTTTGACTCAATATTTTTATACAAAAATTTGGGATAATTATTTTTGACATTTCGTTATGAAAATATTATTATTGATGATGTTCTCGCAAGAATTAGTATTAGGGTTATTTTTAGAAAATATCTAATTTTAACTATAGAGGAAAAATTCATCAAAATTACAAGTTTAAATGACACAAATTACTACATATAGAGGAACAAGATGAAAGATATTCTATTTGTGATAAAGTTGCATATGCTGGTATTTGCTACCTAAAAACCTTAAGACAAATCCAATTAAGAGTATATTTTTGAGCGAGCATGAGCAGGTATATCGTTTTATAAGGTAATTTGTTAAGGACATTGTGTACAATCATATTTGTAGTAAGACGCATATTATAACATTATGTAATAAAGTAGAGGAATTACATGCATTAAAGACTGGCAACAATAAATTATTTGATCTGATAAAATTAGTACAATTGAAATATAAAGAAGAAAGTTTTGTTGTAGATCATTTAAATAAATTTCATGGGATTGTGGATCAACTATTAAGTATGAGTGTCAGTTTTGATAATGAAATTCTTACTCATGTAGCGCTTGTGTCGTTACCTGATTCTTGAAAAACTTTAAAAATTTTATTAACTAATTCTATTCTTAATGGTGTAGTGACTATAGAATTAGTTAAAAGTAGTATTCTAAATGAAAAAATGAGACGAAGATCACAAGATTATATCTCTTTTTAATTGAATATTTTGACTATAATTAGTAGAGAAAAAGTCATAATAGAGGTTTGAAAGGCAATAACAGGAGAAAAAGTCGTGGTAAGTCCAATAAATATGTTAATATTAAATGTCACTACTATTATAGAAAGGACATATAAAAATTTTTTGTAGAAAATTGAAGAGAAATAAGGATAATGATAAAAAACATAATGATGATAATGATGATGAGAAATTAGTCGCTACAACTGAGTAAAATTTCTTTGTTCCCTACAATGTTAATTCTGTCAACATGACAAATCATAAAACTAACTGGGTGATTGATAGTAATTCTTCTATATATGTAACAGCGTGAAAGAATTTCTTCATATCTTATATTCTTGGTGATTTCAGGATTGTCACGATGGGTAATGATGGTAATTCTAAGATTATTGGTATTGATGATATTCACTTAGAGACCAATTGTGGTGTTAAATTGCTCCTGAAGAATGTGAAGTATGTTTCTTACATAAGGAGCAATTTAATTTCTATTGATAAGTTTGATAAAAAAAAGGTACTGTAACATCTTTTAAAATGGCCAATGGAAGTTAACAAGAGGTTCTCTTGTAATTGTTTGATGTGAGAAATATTTTACACCTTATTTAATGTAGGCCAAAATCTCCAGAAGCATAGTTAATGTCGTGGAGAACAATGACAAATTAGAGACATGGCACAAGAGACTTTGTTATATGAATAAAAAAGCTATGTCAATATTGGTCAAGAAGAAAATTTTGACTAAATTGAACAATGTGTATTTGAGGAGATGTGATTATTGCCTAACTAGAAAGTAGCATATAATTTCCTTCAAAAGCTCTACAGATTCAAAGAAGAAATTTGAGGTATTACAATTAATATATTCAAATATGTGTGGTCCATTTAAAACTAAGTCACTTGATGGTTTCTATTATTTTGTTATATTTATTAATGATTATTCAATAAAGTTATGGATTTATAGCTTAAAGTACAAAAATCAGGTTATGGATATGATTAAAAAGTTTCAGGCCCCTATTTAAGAGAGAGATTAAGAAGAATATGAAGTATCTTAAGTCATATAATGAGGGCGAGTACATTAGATCGCTTGTGAGATATTGCAAAAAGTAAGATATTCAACACAAGACGACTCCACTAAAGATGCTTTAGTTAAAATATGTAACTGTGAGGATAAACTTGACACTTATAAAGAGAGTTAGATGCTTACTTTCATATGCATAATTGTCAAAGTACGAAGCATTAAATATTGTGGTATATATCTTAAATTTTCCTTCATATGTTCTTTTAAAATTGATGCTCTAAAAAGGGTATGGTTAGGAAAATAAGTGTCTTATGATCACTAGTAAGTCTTTGAATGTAAGACATTTATGTATATTTCTAATAATGAAAGGTCAAATTTTGATATCAGAACATGACAGTGTGTATTTATTGGCTATAGTTTAGATGTATTTGATTACATATTTTATAATTTAGTTGAGAAGACACTTGTAAGAAGTCAAGATACAATATTTATGGAGAATGAGACCATAATGGATAATGCCTCAATTGATAAAGTTAAGAAGATGAATCTTCAATCCAGTGCTAATTCAAAGATAATATCTCAAGTGACGATGCTTGAGAGAGTTAAAGATGAGAATCAAATTGGGCAATAAAAAGTTGAAAATGCTCCTACACAAATAGATTTTAATGATAATGAGCTTTCAACTCTTGAAGCCCAAGTTCCGTTTCAATCTCGGAGAATTTCGAGAGAAAGTTATAAAGAAGCTATGGATGACAATCATAAAAAAGTGTAGATTGAAGCCATGCAAGATGAGATGAAGTCTTTGCATGAAAATCATATCTTTGAGTTTGTAAGCTACCTAAGAGTAAGAGAACTTCAAAAAATAAGTTTGTATATAGAGTCAAGAATAAAGAACATTCTTCACGAACATGCTACAAAACTAGAATATTTATCAAGAGATTCAGTCAAAGGAAAGCTTTTGATTTCGATAAGATATTTTCTTCTATTGTTAAAATGTATTCCAATCATGTTATACTTAATTTAGTGGCTAGCCTTAGATGGATGTGAAAATGACATTCCTACATGGCCATTTAAAGGAAAAAAAAATCTATATAGAGCAACTTGAGACCTTAAGGTAAAAGGAAAAGAGGACTATATCTGCAAGTTAAAAAAAAGCTTATATGGTTTGAAGTAAACACCAAAACAATGGTATAAAAAGTTTGAATCAACTATGAGGGAGCAAAGTTATAAGAAAACAATTTCATACTATTATGTATTTTATCAAAATTCTCTTATGATGATTCTATCATTCTTTTATTACATGTGGATGACATTTTGATTATTGGAAAGAATATTTCTATGATTGATCGTCTGAAGAAGCAGTCAAGTAAGTCTTTTGCCATGAAAGACTTATGCCCAGCAATGCAAATCCTTAGTATAAGGATAATTCGAGATAGTAAAGTAAAGAAATTGTAGTATCTTAACATAAGTATATTGAGAAAGTGCTTAAGAAATTAAATATGGATAAAGGTGCTTAAGAGATTCAATATGGATAATGCTAAAGCCGTTAATTCTCCTCTTACTAATTGCTTTAGATTTAGTAATAATCAAAGTTCTTCTATTAATAAAGAGAAAGTAAGTATGCAGTGAGTTCCTTATTCTTCAGCAATTAGTAGTTTAATGTATACTATAGTGTGTACTAGTTTAGATATGACTCATGTCATTGACATTGTTAGTAGATTCATTTCTAATTCTGATAAGGAATATTAGGATATTATTAAATGGATATTAAGATATCTATTTAGGACTTCTAGATTGGGCTCATGTTTTGATATTTATAAGCCCGTATTAGTTGGTCACACAAATGCAAATATAACTGGTGATCTTGATTCAAAGAAGTGTATTTCGAGATACTTGATATCATTTGTAAAGTGAACGATATCATAGCAATTGAAATGATAAAGAGATATTGCACTTTCTACCACAAAAGTTGAGTTTATTGCAACAATCAAAGCATGAAAAGAGTTGCTGTGGATAAAGAAATTTCTAAAGGAACTTGATTTTGAACAAGAGCGTTATGTGTTATTTTATGATAGTCAAAGCATTATTCATCTCAATAAGAATTCCTCTTTTCATTAAAGATCTAAATATATTGATGTGAGATATCATTGGTTAAGAGATGCATTAGAATCACAGCAATTGTAACTTAAGAAGATTCATACTAATGAAAATGATTCGGATATACTGATAATGTCTTTACCAAGAAAGAAGTTTGAGATTTTTTGTTCGATTGTAGGAATGATAATCCCTCTCATATTAACATAAGGTGGAATTTGATGATGGTCCCACCATATACAAAGGAACCAAAAAAAAAAAAAAATTGTGCCTCCTCTTAACTTGTGAGTTGTTTTCACTTGGTTGATGACTATTTTTTTCTTTATTTTCAAATTTTGCAATTTGTTTTATGAAAGATGTCTTTTAAGTTTGGCAAAAGGTTCACTTTGTCTCTCAATATTTGAAAATTAATTTAATTTACTCCCTAATGTTTTAAGAGGTACTACTTTACCCCATAATATTTGTAAAATGGTTTAATTTGCCCCTTAATATTTTAAGAATGATTATTTTACCCCATAACATTTGTAAAATGATATAAATTGCCCCATAAACCTTTACTAAGTTGACTTGCCATTAGTTAATTATTAAGTATACATACGTAACATGCTGACATAGCAATGCGAAATTCAAATATAATGTTGGTGTGGATTTATTTTAAAAAATAATAATTTTAGTGTTTATTTATTTTTGGTTTGAAACATGTCATAATTATTTTTTTTAATTCACGTTAGTATTATATTTGGTTTCCACATTATCATGTCAATATACTACTTGTATATAATTAATAGTTGATTGACAGAAAAGTCAACTTAATAAAGATTTAAGAGGCAATTTATACTATTTTATAAACGTTATGGGGGTAAAGTATTACCTCTTACAATGTTAAGAGACAAATTAAACTATTTCTGAAACGTTGAGGGGCATAGTAAACCTTTTGCCTTTAAGTTTTCAACTTTGGTGTGCCAAAATTTTAGTATAAATAAGTGGGAGTTTGTTGCAAATGTATGTGTTACACGAAGTGTAAAAACAAAAAAGAAGAAAAAAACCTGGAAAATAAATAAAAAAGGTGTGTTGTAAGAGATGTGAAGCTCAAGTTATTTTATTCAAATAAGATCAAAGTATGTTATAATCTTGAAGTACTTTTAATTCGGATTTTTGGGTTTGATATATTTCTATTCCTCTTGTTATTATTTTGTAGTTGTTACTCCTATTTGTTGAATAGAGAAGACTAACTATTGTATTTATTATTTATATAACAGATGATTTATTAGCTTGAATCTGTAATATTTACTCATCAATGTTAAAATAATTTTTTACATTAAAAAATTATGACGTCTCATGCAAATAATTTCTATAGATATTATTATGCATTTATGAGTAAATTATTTTAAATTTTGTTATAATCGATATTTTTATATAAAAAAATTTTAAAATAATTTTGATATTTTATCGTGATAAAATTATTATCAGAGATATTCTCCCACGCAATCTTGAACAAGTTGGCCATGTAAACGAGTGACCGAGTTATGATTAAGCATGTAATCATAGACTATTAGCCTCTCATCACCTCCTGCACAGAATTCCCTTAAACCCAACAAATTCTTATTTCTAACTCTACCAAGGATCTCTACCTCCATTGGGAATTCCATCTCTTACTTCGCAGCCATCGCGTCAATCGTTTTACTGCTATCTGCAGGAGTTATTCATAACATAAAATAAAAAAAAACTCAAAAAGGTATTCATGAATTCATCAGAAGAATTACTGAAACTGAATCAGACATAAAAAGAATCGACAAATAATTGCCTCAATGCCTTTCTTTGTTCGTCCCCAGTATACACTTCCAAATCCACCTTCTCCAATCTTGTTATCATCAAGAAAGTTGTTTGTTGCCTGAAGAACTTCCTTGAGGGTGTATAATTCCCAGGGATAATTCCCATTCTTATTCAAACTGAGAAACCACAGAAAACATCGATAATAGTGTTAAAATTTTCAAGATCCTGAAACCATTAAAAGTCATCATGAGCCATGCCTCATCAAATGATGTTGTTTCTTTTGAAAATACAGCAAAAACAATTCCAAGTCATTTTCACCACAAATCATGAACAAGAAGTTGATGTATAGTGATCAAATTCACCAGCAACTGGATCAAGCTTGGAGAAACTTGAAGAGATAACTATGGAGGGAATAGTACACAAAGCTCACGGCAAGGAGTCTTATGGTGAATACAGAATTCAGTCCAGGAGATTAAGAGAAGTTTTTAACAAATATAAAATTAAGGAGTCTAATCAGCTCAAGGCCAGAAGCTGGTGCCTGTCCTTTAGTGTTTGTAACTTTGTGTGGAAATCCCTTTTCTTCCACCGAAAGTATTAAGACTATTGATTCGGTATTAAAATTCTAAAATCGTAATCATTGCATTATATTTAAATGCAGCACAAAATAAAAGCAGAAAAGTTAACACAAACAGAAGAAATAACCACAATAACAAGAATCAAACAACAAAATATATGAGAAAGAATCAGATTTATTTGTAAAAAATGAGGTAGAAAAACAAACAAATAAATGCTAATTTAATAAGTTAAGATGGTGGAGCTCTTTTTGTAATTTGATCATTTTTATTATTTGCATTCTTATGCTGCAAATCATCTTATAAATTACTTATATTATAAAGATATATCGTTTATTTTTCTTTTTCTTTTTGTATTGAAAAATGACTAGATCAAAATTTATGGATTTTTGTGTTGTTGCCAACATACAATGAATCTTTAAATTAATGGATAATCTAAAGTTCTTTAATTTTGATGAATTAGTTAGATTAAGTGATATTAAAATATTGAGTTACATTCATAAAAAATCTTCTGATTTGATAATTACCACTTAAATTTCTGAAATTTTGTCTTACGTGAAACAACTTCGTTTTATTAAAAAGAAGAAATTGTTAAAGTTACAAAACAAAACCACATTGTTTAAACAAAAGGACATTGTTTCTTCAAGGCTGTCACATAAACATGTTATATGTGGATCAGGGCTACCGTGGACAGGTTTAGTTGGCATTCTGTTAGTTTATATAGAATAAAATTAATTAAAAATTTTCGGATAATAATTATTTGAAATTTCAAATTTATTTGACAATTTTAAAATTTCATATGTTTAAATAATAATTGACCAAATTATAAGAATTTAATCCTAAAATATAGAGTGTGAATCTGTTTAGCAAAAAGCCAAGACAATTAGACAGGAAATGCTTGGAGTCCTCTAATATGAGAATATAGAAAAATGGACTAAACCCATTTTATTCAAAATTGTCAGCAAAAAGAGAAACTGGAAAAGTAAAGGAATTCAAAGGGTTAATTAATATTTATAGTTTACATATTTCACGAAATTACCTCTAAACATCTTCCTTCTTTTGATTTTTCCACCCCTGGTCTCATGCATATTCCTTTTAATATATTAAAATTGGTATCTAGATAATATCCATGTCGATTACAAGAAGAAACAGTTTGATATTCCATAAAATTATTATATCAGTCGAAAAATATTAGACTATTAGATCTCATAAGCACCAAACAGCTTCAACTGGATTGAGGAGTCCTTTCTCTCCCCTCCCCAAAAAAATTTAGTGCAATTATCATTTTTGCTATCTACTGTTATTTGTTGCTAATTGGTTTAGTAATATTCGCCAATTAACCCCTTTAAGGGTCTCGAGGGTACTTCAATTAATTCGTAGAGTGTTCTTAAATTTTCCATACAATGAAGGTCTCGTGTGTTGAGTCCTACGACTTAGAAGACCTCTAAATATTAGAAAATGTGGGTTATATTATATTGCATTAAGAGACTTTACCGTTTGTTTAAACAGAATTTTATTATTAGATTTTGAGCCATTAACTCGTCAAATGAGGCTCTAAAAATTAAAAAGGTATGGATCGTATTGTTTAAAAAAATTCATCAATTATATAACTTGAATTCATTACTTTATTTTAAGACGTTTAAATTATTTAAAATAATGATTATTTAAAAATGATTGCCTCGGTAAAAGGGTCTTAGAAGTCCATTATATTTCACAATTAACAAAAAAACTTAATTGTGCGAAACATAATTTCGTTTGAGATACATAGTCAAGCACATCTATATTTTTAAGAGTGTCATTAGAGTCCTAATAGATATCGTAAATGGTAAAAGAAAGGCTAATTATCAAGACAATAAAGTTTCATTAAGAGTACACCAAATCCAAATGCTATATGTTCGAGGATTGTATTGTTTTCTACCACCAAGAAGGTGACCGAAAAGTCTTTTTGAATTAGTGGCTCCGGTATTTACTTCTGATAACAAAAATATAGAGATCTCAAAGTAGGGGATTTGCCGCAACAAATTAGTTCTTTGAATAGATAATCATATACTTCAATTCATCATCTTGTAATAAGAGAGATACAAGAAAAAAAAAAGAAAAATCATATATCTTTTAAAATAATTAGATATGATCAACCAAATTTATCTCGTATGAACATTTATAAAATAAATTTTCATGTTCATTGTTACCATTAGTGAATAACTCTCACCATAAAATTGATGGACTTATGCTATTATCCCAAAGTCAAATATGCTGGTTTTATTTGTCTTCGTGTTATGTTTTCCTTTGTTTAATTTTTCAACATCTCTTTTGATGAATTCCGTATATGTAGGCACCGTTCATTTTTTTTTTCATTTGTCAAAGGACGGTGGATCTTAGTGCTAGTTTAATTGTTGAAGATTGCCAAAGTCTGAGTATTGGTTTTTTCAATATTTATAGGTTGTAGTTTAACTATAAATTGAAAAGTTTGCAGCAATTGAAATTTGCAATACCGACAGTTGCGCGAGGGAGCAAAGGTGAAAGAAGAAAAACTAGAAAAATATAGTGAGTTTTGTGAAAAAAATACTAGTTAAAATTTGTATTTATGTTAAGATCAAGTGTATTTTGATTTTGAAATCTTTTTAAGTTTGTGTCTTAGGTCTGATATTTTTTTAAACCTCTTATTATTGTTTTGTTTGATTGCCCCTATTTATTGTGTAGGGAAGACTAGTTGTTATACCAATTATTTTACATAGTGAAAGATTTACTAATTTGTGCCTGTAGTTTTTACTTTATGATTTTGAGGTAGTTTGCACATTAAAAATTTCGATGTCTCGTACAATTTATTTCTTCACATATTATTTTATTATTTATGATTACTTTATTTTTAGACTCACCATACGTAAAATTTTTTGGGAGAATTAATTTTACCATTATACTTTGATAATATTATTATTGTTATTATTCTCCCAACAACCGGGATTAGATCTATTTTCTGTTAGCTGGGTGTAATTATGGAGGGAAATTTCAATAAAATCACAAGTTTAAATGTCACAAATTATCACATATGGAGTAATAAGATGAAAGATGTTCTATTTGTGATGAAATTGCATTTGTTGGTATTTATTGTACAAAAATCGAAAGATAAATCTAATGAGGAGTGGAATTTTGAACATGAGCAGGTCATTGGTTTTATAAGGCAATTTGTTGAAGTTAATGTGTACAGCCATATTTGTATAAGACACATGCTAGAAATTTGTAGAATAAACTTAAGGAATTATATGCATCAAAGATTAGCAACAATAAATTATTTTACTTGATAAAGTTAGTACAGCTGAAATATAAAGAAAGAAGTTCTGTTGCAGGTTACTTGAATGAATTTTAATGGATTGTGGATCAGTTTTCAGGTATGGGTGCCAATTTTGATAATGAAGTTCTTGCACTTATAGTATTTGTGTTGTTGCCTGATTCTTGGGAAACTTTAAATTTTTCATTGACCAATTCTGTTCTTAATAATGTGATAATTATGGATTTAGTTAAAAGTAGTATTCTAAATGAAGAAATGAGACGCAGGTCACAAAGTTCTACTTCTTCGCAATCATATGTCCTAGTTACAACTACTACGGGGAGAAATCATAGTAGATTTTCAAAAGGAAATAATAGGAGAAAAAGTTGAGGTAAGTTCAATAGATATGTTAACATTGAACGCCACCACTGTCACAAAAATGGACATATTAAGAAATTTTACAGAAAATGGAAAAGAGATAAAGATAATGACAAAAAGTGAGGTGATGATAGCTGATGAGAAAGTAGCCACTACAACTTAATAATATTTCCTTGTGCTATATGATGTTGATTCTGTGAATCTAGTAAAGTATGAAACTAGCTAAGTGATTGATAGTGGTGCTTCTATTCATGCAACAGGTCGAAAGGATTTTTTCACGTCCTACACTCCGGATGATTTCAGAATTATCAAAATGGGTAACGATGGTAATTCTAAAATTATTGGTGTTGCTGATGTTTATTTGGAGACTAACTGTGGTGCTAAGTTACTCTTGAAAATTTTGAAGCATGTTTCTGATATCAGGCTTAATTTAATCTCCACTGGTAAGCTTGATGAAAAAGGGTATTGCAACATCTTTCAGAATGGTCATTGGAAGTTGATGAAGGGATCTCTTGTAGTAGATCAAGGTGAGAAGTGTTCTATATTTTATTTGATGCAGGCCAAAATCTCCGAATGCATGATTAATATAATGGAGAATGATGATAAAGTAGAGATATGACACAAGAGACTTGGTCATATGAGCGAGAAAGCTAAGTCAATATTAGTCAATAAAAAGAGATTAACTGGGTTGAACAGTGTGCATTTGTCTAGCTAGAAAATAACATAAAGTTTCCTTCAAGCCATCTGTAGATCCACATAAGAAACATGAAGTACTACAATTAATTCATTATGATATATGTCGTCCATTTAAGACTATGTCATTAAGTGGTTCTCATTATTTTGTTACATTTATTGATCATTATTCAAGAAAACTGTGGGTTTATTCTCTAAAATACAAAAATTAGGTTTTGGATATATTTAAATAATTTTAGGCCTTATATGAGAGAGAAACTGAGAAGAAGATAAAATGCCTTAAGTCAGATAATGGAGACAAGTATATTGGACCACTTGAAAAATATTGTAAGGAGTAAGGTATTCAACACAAGACGATTTCGTCTAAGACGCCTCAGTTAAATGATGTAGCTGAGAGGATGAATAAGATACTTATAAAGAGGGTCAGATGTTTGCTTTCTCATACTAAGTTTCCAAAGTCGTTCTAGGTTCAAGCATTGAATATTGTAATACATGTCTTAAACCTTTCTCCATGTGCTCCTTTGAATTTTGATGTTCTATAAAGGGTATGGTTAGGAAAAAATGTATCTTATAATTGTTTGCGAGTATTTGGATGTAAGGCATTCATGCATATTTCTAGTGATAAAAGGTCAAAACTTGATGTTAAGACATGACTATATGTATTTGTTGGCTATGGTATAGATGCATTTGGTTACAAGGTTTTATGATCACGTTGAGAAGAAACTTATAAGGAGTCGAGATGCAGCATTTGTAGAAAACGAGACCATAATAGATATTGATAAGGTTAAGAATACGGATCTTCCAACCAGTGCTGATTCTGAGACAGTGCCTCTAGTGATGGTGCTTGAGAGAGTTGAGGATCAGATTGAACAACTTGAAATTGAAAATACTCCCACATAAATAAATTTTGATGATGATAATGAGCTTCCAACTCCTGAAGCTCAAGTTCCATTTCAACTACAGAGAAGCTCTAGAGGTATACAACCTTATACTTAGTATTCTTTTGACACTTATGAATTGAATTTAACAGATAGTGGAGAACTAGAAAGTTATAATGAAGCTATGAGTGATGATCATAAAAAAGAGTAGATTAAAGCCATGCAAGATGAGATGAAGTCTTTACATGAAAATTATACCTTTGAGTTGGTGAAACTACCTAAGGGTAAAAGAGCTTTGAGGAACAAGTAAGAATACAGAGTCAAGCCTGAAGAATACTCTTTACGAACACGATATGAAGCTAAACTAATTGTTAAGGGATTCAATCAAATGGAGATTTTGATGAGATATTTTCTCTTATTGTTAAGATGTCTTCCATTCGTATTATACTTGATTTAACAATTAGCCTTGATTTGGAAGTTGAGAAAATGGATGTAAAAATGACATTCCTACATGGTGATTTAGAGGAAGATATTTATATGGAGCAAGCAGAGAGTTTTAAGGTAAAAGAGAAAGAGGACAATGTTTGTAAGCTAAGGAAAAGCTTATATGGTTTAAAACAATCACTAAGACAATAGTATAAGAAGTTTGAGTCAGTTATAGGAGAGTAAAAATATAAAAAAACAACTTCAGACCATTGCGTGTTTTATCAAAAATTCTCTAATGATGAGTTTATCATTCTTTTGTTAAATATTGATGACACGTTGGTTGCTAGAAAGAATACTTCCAGGATTGATTGTTTGAAGAAGCATTGGAGTAAGTCTTTTGTTATGAAAGACTTAGGGCCAATAAAGTAAATCCTTGGTATACGAATTATTCGAGATAGGAAAGCAAAGAAGTTGTGGTTATCTCAAGACAAGTACATTGAGAAGGTACTTTAGAGGTTTAACATGGACAATGCTAAAGCGGTTAGTCTTCTTACTAATCACTTTAGATTGAGTACTAATCAAAGTCCTTCTCCTAATGAAGAGAAGACAAGTATGTAGTGAGTTCCTTATTCTTCAGTGGTTAGTAATTTGATGTATGCTCATGTCGTTGGTGTTATTAGTAGGTTCCTTTCTAATCTTGGTAAGGAATATTAAGATGCTATTAAATGGATATTAAGGAATCTACATAGGACTTCTAGACTATATTTGTATTTTGGTATTGATAAACCTATATTAGTTTGTTACATAGATGCAGATATGGTTGGTGATCTTAATTCTAACAAGTCTACTTCGGGATACTTGATATCATTTGTAGGGAGAGCGGTATTATGGCAATAGAAATTACATAAATGTGTTACAATTTCTACCACAGAAGCTGAGTTCATTACAGTAACCAAAGCTTGTAATAAGTTGCTATGGATGAAGAAATTTATGAAAGAACTTAGTTTCAAACAAGAACAATATGTGTTATTTTATGATAATTAAAGCGATATTCATCTTAATAAGAATTCTTCTTTCCATTTGAGATCAAAACATATCAATGTGAGATATCATTAGATCAGAGATGTATTTAAATCCAAACAGCTATACCTTGAGAAAATCCATACTGATGATAATGGTTCAGATATGCTAATGAAGTCTTTACCGAGAGAGAAGTTTGAAATTTGTCGTTCGATTGTAGGAATGATAGATCCTCTCATATTAGCATGAGAGGGAGTTTGATGGAGTCACGCCATTATGCCAAAGTCAAATATGGTGGCTTTGTTTGTCTTCATATTATGTTTTCCTTTGTTTAGTTTTTTAGCATCTCTTTCGATGATTTTCTTATATGCAGGTGTCGTTCATTTTTTGTTTGTTTGTCAAAGACGGTGGATCTTTGTACCAGCTTAATTGATGAAGATTGTCAAAGCCGTGTATTGGCTTTTTCAATGTTTGTAGGCTGCAATTTAATTATAAATTAAAAAGTTTACAGCAGTTGAAATTTGCAGTATAGAGAGCAGTATGAGAGAGAAAAGGTGGAGAAGAAAAACTAGAAAAATATAATGAGTTGTGTGAAAAAATACTAGTTAAAATTTGTGGTTCTGTTAAGATCAAGTGTGTTTTGATCTTGAAGCTGTCTTGTATTCGTGTCTTGGGTCTGTATTTTTCTAAACCTCTTGTTATTATTTTATGTGGTTACCACTATTTGTTGTGTAGGAAAAACTAGTTGTTATACTAATTATTTTACAGAGTGAAAAATTTACTTGCTTGAGCCCGTAATTTTTACTCTTCGATTTTAAAATATTTTTCTACGTTATAAATTTTGGTATTTCATACGATTTGTTTCTTCACATATATTTTGTCATTTGTGATTAATTTATTTTTGAATCCATCATACACAAAATTTTTTAGAAGAATTATTTTTACTATTCTACTTCAATAATATTATTATTATGGTTATTCTCCCAACAATAATAACTTGAATGATTGTAGTAAAATGTAAGATTAAAGTAATATAGGATATGAACTTGAGAAGTAAGATATGAACAATTGAGATACATTATAAATCACATAAATTCATTTCGATACCGAATTGGATAGGTGAAGTTATCTACTGTAAGATACCAGCCGATTCTGTTGGAAAAAAATTGTTAATATATATATGTTAAGTTTTTTTTTTTCTCGCCATGTCCAATTATATAATTTCCCAACAAAAATATAAATTGATAAAAAAGGACGAAAATAAATGCATTAAGTGTACAACATTGTAGAGTACAATTGGGAAAAGAGAGGTAATTTGAAATGCAGTCTTCCTGCATTTATTTTCCTTTTTTTGCTCACAAGAGTATGTTGAGAATCTTGACAAGTTCTACTGGCATCATCATTTTATTTTCCTATTTGTAAATTGTGAGGGGCACTTTTCATGGACCCATTTCACAGTTTTTTATTCTTCTACTTATTTGATTGAAGATATCAAAAGCAGATGAATAAATAAATGAGATAATAAATATTTTTAGAAAAATATGGACAAAAGTGAACTATATACGAGGAGCGATTAAAAAAGACATGAATATAAGTGTAGGAAAATGTAATGCTTTTCTTGTACGGGAAGCCTACAATTAACGGTCAGTGCTTCTCACTTTTTGACTTTGAATATAAGCAGGAAGAGAGAAAACATGGTAAGTAATAGCCCAGCCTAGTAGCCATAATTTATCTCCCATGATTTATCCATAATTTCCTAAATGTTTAGTTCACACTCCAACAAATGAATGAATTTAGTGGACTCGGTCAATAAATTTGTAATAAAAGAAATTAAGCATTATTAGCATGGTTTAAGAAATCGGATTAAACCAGTCAGTTCGATCAGGTTAACTTAAAACTAGTCTGTTTATCGATTTGGTTTTTTTTAAACCGTTAATTTAAAAAATCGTAAGGTTAACGGTTAGACCGGTCAATTTAACTGGTTCGACTCGATTTAATCTGCGGTCTGACCCGTTTCAACTCAACTCGGTTTAACTTACCCCACTTCACTTTTTTTTAATTTTTTAGTTTAACTCTACTCTTTCAATCTTTTTTTTTACTTTTTTATTATTTTTATTATTTGTTAAATCCATTATTTTTGTTTTTATTTAATTCTTATTTTATATTTTATTTAAAATAATAAATATTAAAATAAAAATTTTAATATAATATATTTTTATATTATAATTTAATAAAAGATTAACAAAAAAATAGATTAATAATTTATATATC
>JAOXYD010220183.1:0-19096 GCA_028565735.1 Pinacopodium congolense
GGAACATTTAAGCACTAAAATAGGGTTAAATTAACATCAAATAACATCCAAAAATACTATAAATTTAACCCTCAACAACTCCAGCACACTTAAGATTTTTCTTGTCCTCAAGCGAATCAATTATTCAACTTTCTCAAACTAGTATATAATTATAGGAAAATTAATTCAAGGTTAACAAAATCGTTATTGAAAATGTCTTCTTCATCTTTCAAAAACAACGGCTTATCGAAATGTTATATAATCAATTATTCATAACAATTCGAAAATGCATTTAAATCATTTCATTCTTTTCCAACCTTCAACCTTAACTCATAAAAATCAATTCATCATGTAAAAGGCAAATATAACGAGTATAATGCATCAACTTTGAAAACACTTCCATATTCTTTATTTAATAAGTTATTGAATTAATTATTTAATTAAATATATGAGCACCTTGGTTGAGAAATAACTTAGTCTTTTAACGTGAAGGTGAACATTTTGTCGCGAACAACCCCCGGTTACTCAATTGAGATGCATTAAATTAACTGGAAAAAAGCATCACTCATAACTTCAATCTTATACACACACAGATATATATTACCCTTTTTATTCTGTTTTTATTTTATTTTATTTTTCTCTTTCAAAAGCAATGGCTTATCGAAATGTTATATAATCAATTATTCATATCAATTCGAAAATGCATTTAAATCATTTCACTCTTTTTCAACCTTCAACCTTAACTCACAAAAATCAATTCATCATGTAAAAGGAAAATATAATGAGTATAATGCATAAACTTTGAAAACACTTCCACATTCTTTATTTAATAAGTTATTGAATTAACTATTTAATTAAATATGTGAGTAACTTGATTGAGAAGTAACTCAATCTTTTAACGTGAAGGTAAACATTTTGTCGCGAACAACCCCCGGTTACTCAATTGAGATACATCAAATCAACTGGCAAAAAGCACGACTCATAAATTCAATCTTATAGACACACATTTATATTACACTTTTTATTCTGTTTTTATTTTATTTTATTTTTCTCTTTTTCTTTCTTGTATCTTTGTTTTATAAACATATATGTATAAGATTAAATCAGTAAAGTGAACTTTGCTCGCTTATTTAATAAACTAAGTTGTTTATTTATTTATTTAGTCTAATGATAAAATTGTTTTAAAAGAAGTCACAAAATTACTCACTAAGTTGCATTTTCTTCGTGGAATATCATTATATTCATCAGGTATTCATTATCCAATTTATGAAATGAGTTAAAAGCACTTAGTCATGAATGATCACATTTAATCATATAACATTTCAAATTGTCAAAATAATTAAATTCAAAAGAAAACAAGGACAATAATAAGCATGAAAATCGAAATTGTTTTCCATAAATTATACACTAGTAAAAGAAAATTGATCAATTGATTATGAACGATTGTACTAAAACATAACATCAGGTAGATTCCCAAGAAAGGCTGGAGGGGTCACAAACGATCCCACTTAAAGTCCAATCTCCTAGATAGAATTTTCTTAGACATATAATTTTATAACACAATAATTCACTATAACTATACCCATCAATAAAAACTCAAGTGTGGTTAACTAACATTTCCTTCCCCTACACTTAAATTGAACATTGTCCCTAATGTTCATAAATCACAAATAAAACATAAAATGTGAGAGAAAGGAATGACTACACCTAGATAAAAATTTTGATCTTGAAAGCTCTCTATTGATGTGAATTGCAGCCATCTGAAAATTAAAGGACAAAACATCAAAGAACAAGGAATAGAAGAAAACACGTCAGAAACAAAAAAAAAACACATTGAAACACACTAAATGAAAACACACCAAAAGCATGCAAAAAGGATACTATTTTATTGAAAGAATATGATATCGTACTTCTACAGTTGGGTTACCTCCCAACAAGCACTTCTTTAAGGTCTTTTAGTTGGACCTTAGCGTTAGGTAATTTTCAACCTAAGCTTTGGCCCAACACCTAACTTCTCATCCTCATCCTTTAAATAATGACAACCAATTGTGGAAGGGTTTCTATACCAATCAGAGGGGTTCTGAGTTTAACAGTCTTACCCTTTTCAAAGCATTTTGGATAATGAGCTAGATAAATGACTCTTACTCGCGCATTAAAAGCTAAAATACCTATAAAATATATGCTCTCATATGCTACCTTAAACTGTTCATCTATATTATTTTTAGGGACCCAGAATTGATGCTCACAGTCAGCAGATTTAAAAATTGGGTTACCTAAAGTTGATGCTAACTCACCACTATCACTTGCTAGCTCTGTTGACTCTACATGATCAATTTTTATAATTGATTATAAAATATACTCCATGGTTCTTTGATCATGCTCAGGCTGATGTTCATAAGGAATTTCTAAAGATTGTTCAAACGCAGCATTTTTGAGCCACGAATAATCAAGATGATCCATCCAACTAAAGGTACACTCATCTATACACTTATGATATTGTTGATTAGGAAATTGTGAAGGTTGCTCAGAATAAGAGGAATTAAGCCAAGAGTAATCGAGGTAATCCTCAAAATCAGGGGTATAGGTTTCAAAATTCTCAAATTAATTTGTTCAACTATCGCCCCTATTAACTTCAGGCTCATACCATTGGTGCTCTTACCAATGGTCTTGTTGCTTCCACATCTTCTTGGTGACTAAAAGAAGTCACCAAAAGACCACTCTCTATACAAACAAAGATGACAACAAAACAAAAATAAAGCAAGAAAATGCTAATCTAAACATCAATCAAATAAGATAAGAAAATAAATCTCTAGAGTAACTGACATCGAGATCCCTAATATTACAATTTACTTCCCAAGCAATGGCACCACAAACTTGATTGGGGTTGGCCACATACAAAATTAGTTCAAATTAATCTATCATTCATGCAAAATTTAACAATTAATTTGAGACCAACTTTCACTAAGTGTACCGGTCGAATCAAGTAATAAAGTTGAGTATATTTAAGACTTCGAGTATCGATCCCACGAAGAAGTTTATGGGATGTAAGTACTAGGTCAATCAGATTACAATTATCTAGAGAATACTCAGCTTTATGATTTAAGAAATAAATAACTAAAATCTAATCTAAAAATCATAGAAAGATTCCAATTAATTGCAAAAGAGCTACATATTGCTTTTTCCTAAATTATTCAGTTAAGCTTTGGTAGTTTATGATTTAATTGATGGATCAATGATGCTTAATATAGTGTCTTCTCTAACTCAAGGCAGTGCTATGGTTAAGATACTAACTTATCTCTATTGGTCCTATCCTGGGGTTTGGTTATGCCTCAGACTTAGGTAATAAGCTTAAAGCTTAAGAAATCCAGTCTTAAATTATCCTAATCTAAGACTAGTACCCTCATGATCAACCAAACTTTGGTTAGTTCATTGATTTAAACCATGTTATTTATTGACTTTTCTAATAACCTAGGTTGAGACTGTCAGATCCTAGATTATCTAAAGACAATATCCTAAGTGATCAGTTCAGGACAAGCATTAAGCTTTTAAATAAACAAAGATTAAGTCACTAATAATGAATTAATCATAAACTAACACAATTAACCATCCTTAACCACATTAAGCATAATAACTTAACTTAAATTAAACATTAAGCACAACAATTAATCAAAGCATATGATAAATACAAATTAAGCAACAATACTTTGATTAGTTGAAAATAAGAACAATAATACATGAAATTAACTCAAAACTATGTGACTACTGCTGTTGAAACATCAAACAATCTAAAAAACTCAGATTACAAAAGAAAGAAATGTAAAACAACCTAAGACTACTTTGATATGAAAACTAAGGTGTTTTGGTCATAAAACTGATGCCTAAAACGTCTTGGAGAGTTCCCTTTAAATAGTGATTGAGCAGCTGTAAGTGGAGGAAGAAGACAAGCAGCAAATGGTGAAGATTTAGGTCAAAAATGGCTGCTAGACGTGTATTGACGACAACCCACCATCCAATAACGGCACCCTATTCATCAATAATGACACCGTGTTCAACGATTAACATGACTATGGCAGGGGGCCATTTTTGGTTGACTTTTAGTTTGACTTTTTACAAAACTTTCATATTTTGACTTCAATCTTCATATTTAAGCTCCCTCATGCAAAGTAAACATAATAACACATAAATGGAACATTTAAGCACTAAAATAGGGTTAAATTAATATCAAATAACATCTAAAAACACTATAAATTTAACCCTTAACAAGAGACTATAAATAGTCTTATTTTTGTCATTATAGCAGCTTTTGGCAGCGACACAACACCATTCACATCATTTAGTTAGGTTTTTGCTATTTTTTGTTGTTCTTATCATTTTTAGTTGAATCTTTGTTTTTTTGGAGCTTTTAAGTGGGTAATCTGTGCAGAAACTATCAAGGAATGATCATCTATCTGTTGGTTATCTTTATTTTTTTCAACTCTTATTGTCTCTATTTTATGATTAAATCAATGGAAACCTATAATTTGATCATGGCTTGAGTTCTTTTGATTAACACATGTGAGTAGTTTGATTTTGGTTAAGGTTAGGGCTGAGATTGTATTAGGAAAAAGTTTTTGGATGGATTTTTCTTAATTGAATGGTTAGTTTGCCTAATTTAGAAGGACCACCTAGATTATGGCCTTAGGTAGTTGAATTCCATGACCGTTAGGGTTTGATTTCTGGAAGAATCAATTAAACAACATACTTGATCCTAAGTGTAGACCAACATTAGGATCTTGTGTGAGGATTCCTTCAATTAAGGAACGTAATTTTAAGCTTCTTAAGTTTAATGCTTTTTATTCCAAGTTATCTATTGATCAAATAGGTAAGTTAAGAGTAAAAGAGAAGAGGAATTCCAATGAACATTGGGTATGAATTTTTTTGGTGAAGTAGATCCTAAATCAATCCACCATTATCAAATTTAGATACCTAATATAATTCAAGCCCGACACCTTAGCAAGTTTTAGTCGCTTAATCTAGTTTAATTGCATTTAGCTCATAATTTTCATATTGCATATTTTTTATTTTTCTATTTTGCTTCATTTTTTAATTAATCAAATATTGAGTTTCTGAATAATTTTGCATCGTTTAAGTTAATATTCCTTGCACTTTGGAATCTCTTAGGTACAATACTCAAATACTCCCTTTTATACTACTTATTAACAAGGTACACTTGCTCCCAATTTCGTCTAGGTTAGATTTCAATTTATACTGTTATGTTTAGACCTCAACATGCATGAATGTCATCTTTTCGTAGTTTTCAGGTGCCGTAGAGATTTCTAAGTGACCCGATATGTTGTCCAAGAAGCAATATTACATATTGCTTGAAAGTTGTTCAAACAATTGATCAATGAAGGGCAATGGAAAGTGGGCCTTCCTTATTTCATCGTTTAGCATCTAAAACACTATACACTTTGGACATTAACTAGTTCCTTTCATTAGGTACTACTATCATGTCTCCCTTCTTCAGAATGACCTGCAAAGGACTCACCCAAGAATTATAAAAAATATGGTAAATAACATGTGTGTCCAGGAGTTTAATTACCTAATCATTTACAAGTTCTTTCATGTTTTTTTCAAGTCTCCTTTGAGGTTGGATAACTATTTTGCTATCTTTCTCTATCAAAATTTTGTACACATAAAAGGAGGGATTAAGCCTTTAATGTTAGACGTCTTCCACGCAATAGCCCTATTCTACTCTCCTAAAATTTATAACGACATCTCCTTGTACTTCCTATTTAAATTTGCATCTATGATTACCAAAATCTTGGAATTATCACCTCGGAATACATGCTCCATGGGTTCTAAAAGGTTTTTCAATTCTAGTTTAGGTAGCCCTCTAATTGAGAGCTTCAACGTCCCTTTGCTTCTTTTATCTATTTCCTTGAATTTCTATTCTTGCATCATGCACTCACCAATTTCTAAGCACTCTATTGTCTATTTTAGTAAGGGATGCCTTTGTTTTGTTCCCTCTTTTTACTTTAAACATACTTGCAATAGGTTTTGAATTACAAAATTGTGCATACTTGAAGATGCTATACCACTAAAAAAATCAATAAAATAATAAGTTTCATCATTAGCAAGGGAATATTTCATGGTTTTAGAAATTTCAAACATTATTTCTTAGCCCTCTACCTTGAAGATCAGCTTTCCCTCGTACACATTTAATATAACTTTAATAATTGATGGGATAGGTCATCCTACGATTGGAGGTACATCTATACGTTAATTTATGTGTAAAATTATAAAATCTAGTAAGAATATAAGCTTATTAACCTATTAGTTAACTAAAAACTTTGTTATTTCATTTTTATTTCCATCAAAACTAACTTTTTAAACATCTAATAAGAAATCAGGTTTATACTAGCCCCTAAATTAGATAGAGCACTATTAACTGTTAAACAGCCAGTCATGCAAGAGATAGTGAAACTCCTAGGATCTTTGATCTTCTTTTGTAGTTTGTTTTAAACAATGATGAAGTATAAACTTGATAGTTTATTAATAGAAATATCCTTTAAAAACTTCACAAACTTAGGCATATAGGATAAAACATCAGTAAATAGTAACCTAATATGAAATTTTTTGAAGAGTTTAAAAAATTTAACAAATTTTGCATCCTTACGCCCTTACTTTATGTCTGTAGGATCTATTGGCCATGGTTTGAAATCCTTCCCCAAATGCTTCTTCTCACCATTTTCTTCTTTCTTAATTTCTTAATTTACTTTTTTTTTCATCAATAGCTAATGGATTATTCTCTTTAGATTCATCATTCAATTCTTTTCCACTCCTCACAACCTTAAAGGAATCCCATACGTTCACCCCGATGTTACTTGATAAGCTTTCTTGGATCTCTTGGTGATCAACTTAACAAGTTATTCTATTTGATTTTCTAACTTGTAGATTGAAGATTCCTGAATCTTTTGAGATTTCTCTAAACTCTGGAAGTTAGATTCGAATGTTGAGATAAAAATTTCATCAATTCTTCTAAACATGAATTCTTCTTATTCTATTGATGGTATCCAAATGGAGGTTGTTTGATGTTTGCTTGATTATTCCATGAAAAGTTGGGATGTTGCCTCCATCCAAGATTATAATTGTTATTCTAGGAGTTATTAGCATGTTGGCAAGTTCCATATAGTCCATTTACTTTAGCTTGACAATGTTGTTACCCACTTAATATTCTTGACTTTCATGATTTCCCCTATACTAATAATAATAAATCATTTCCACTAGTTGTATGTTACACTGAAATTATCTATATTCTTCTTTAAAAGTTCAAGCTGAGCTACTAGTGTAGATAGTGCATCCATTTGATGAATCCTTACTACTTTAATCAGTCTACTCATATGAGATTACCATTGATAGTTATTCATTGTCATCTCTTTAATTAATTCCTACATAGCCTTGGGCTTTTGTTATTTTAGTTTCCTACTAGATGCCACATCTATCATATGATTTATATCATTATTGAGCCCACCATAGATCACCTAAACTTAAAACTAAGGCTATAATCCATGATTTGTCAAAAGTTTTTTTTTGCTTCTCCTAAGTCTTATATAAAATTTAATCGTATAGTTATGCAAAATGAAGAGATATCTTACCTTAGCTTGGTAGTCTTAACAAGTTGAAATCAATTTAGTAAAAACCTCTCTAATAGGCTATCCTAAGTCGTCATTAAACTAGGTGGTGGGGACTTTAACAATAATTTTTTTCTTGATCCCTCAAGGAGAATGGGAGTAAATTTAATTTAATAACTTCATTCTAAATTCCAATAATCTTGAATGTATCACATATTTCCAAAATTTGAACATTGGGACCCTTATTGGGTAGTTTATTGAATTGCATAAATTTTTTGACTATATAGAAAAGAGTAAGGCTTGATCTTGAAGTTGTTTATATTGATCTAGGGTTTCACGATGTTTGATTATGTCCCATTTATAGATGACTTTACATATTCTATTTACCAAAACCTACTGTTATGCTACTATTTACCTTATTGCTTATGCCTTTGTAAACGTGCTCAATGAACTACTCTGTCAATCTCAAGCTCAACTTTAACAAGGTTAGAGGTTGAGCTTCTAGTCATACATTGTTGATGCTACCTATAAACAACAAAAAAACAATCAACTCCATATGTTGAATAAGTTGATAAAAAAAAGAAATTAAAAAAATGACATTATGATTAAAATAATAAATCTAATTTCTCTTAGCATTACTAACAAATCGTGGCAAAGAGGCCAGAAACATGGTTTGTAAGTTTTACCTATTAAATAACCTACTTATATACCTCATAATGATAAGTAATTGCACCTCTCATTGCTATAGTTTATTAGTGAGTTGAGTTTTGTTTCCACTAGGATTTTTAGCAAGTACTAGTCTAAACTGTTGAATTATTAATTAACCTAATAACTAATAAAATATGGAATTACATATTCATTTTAAATTGAAATAAACTAATAAATATCAATTAAATAAGACTAACTTGAGGAACTGAAGATCTTTAAAAATATGCTTGGGTTTTATTATCTAGTAGTTATGTTCTCTGACTTATCATATAGTAAGGCAATTCATGTAACTTAATTAAACTATTTCCTTAAATTGCAAAATCTAATCATGCAATGTCCACATAGATAATTTTCTAGAAAATAAATGAATCAAACTAACAAAATTTTTAATCTTGTATAATAAAGTTCCTTGACCATTCCTATATAGATAACAAAATTATTTAAATAAACTACAAGAATAAACCAAAGAATGCTTAAAAATAGAGAATTAGGAAGCTCGTGATAATGATTGATTCTTGTTCTCTAAAGCTTTTATTCTTATTTTTCTCTAGAACTTTTTACTCACTAGTTCACCAATTCAACCACTTTTTCTCGTTACAGCACATTTGAAAGGAACTCTTCTTTGACTTCATACCTCACCTGCCAAAAATTCTCTAATCATGAATAACTTTTCCCTTTATTTTTTATACTTAGGGCTTTAATAGGGATGCTTTATATAGAGTTTTTATATGTTATTTCATATGGTTTTATTTCTATTTTCATGAAAAAAAATGCTTAGATTATGTTAGTTATCAGTGGAAATGAAAGTATGAACCTCAAGTGACAAATTCTAAGTTAAAAGTATCAAGTTTGGAAAAAAATTATGGAAAATTGGATTAAGCATTAAATTCTTAGAGTTTAACTATTGGTATCAATGGCATTATTTAACTACCTAAAATTGCCATTGAAGGTTGAGCATTAGACTCTTTAACGGTAAGTCATACGCAATGTTATTAAAGTACTATTAAGGGCCATTTAACACGTTGTCAATGTTTTTCAACATCAGATTTAAGGGCAATCTTATCTTTTAATCAAAGACATTTCACAATCCTAGAATGGACATATTTAAGGACTAGATTGAGGCCGTTTCATTTTACATTCTCTATTTATTTTTAAATATTTTTAGAATTTTAAGCTTTCAATTGAGTTATATTTGCAAAATCTTATTAGATAAAGTTTTTTAGGGCCTAGGTACTCTGTTTTAATTTGATTTTATTATTTATTATTATTATTTTCAATTTTATACTTGTTACTTTTGGCTTATGTTTTAATGCATTTTCTTGATTAAAACCTTGATATTTGTTGAATAGATTGTTTAATCTCTAATTCTAGCATCTTTATTTGATATTTCAATTTGTTTCCTTATTATTTATTTTCTATTATATTTAATTTCAATATGTTAGGCTAGTTTTCTTTTGTGTTAGAAGATATTAAATGGATGATAGGTTCCAATTGTGATAATTGAATTGGGTTTTTATTGGACATAGGGCTTTATGTTAAGGTTAGGTTGGAACTCTAGTTCAACATCATGAATTAGGGACTTTTCTATAGGTTTAGTAATCCTATTTGTGATTTCTAGTTTGAATGGTAGGTGTCAACTTTTGATCTAGAATTGTCATCAGTTAATAACAAAAGTAGCAAGTTAATTGATTTTGTATGTGAAATTTAATCAATTTAGCCTAGGGTTTTGATTCTTTAAGTTACATAATTCGAGCTTGCGAGATTATGGCTAAAGTTAGTTGTTCCCAAGTTTCAATGCTGTTATGCCACTAAATCTAGAGATCTTGTTCTAGTTTATCAAGTAACTAGGTTTAAATTGACAATCGTATTGAATTTATCTAAAATTTGATGAAGGTAGTATGAAAGATCTTATTTGTGTCTATAGGCTAACATCTTAGCCATAATGCAATCTTTCTGCTTTTGATGATTAGATATAATTCCTGAATCCAGAAAATATCTTCTACTCAGCTTTTCATTATTCTTATCTATTTCTTAATATTTCATTCTTGTTTCTTTAGTTGCATTACTATTTTAGTTATTCGTTTTCTTGGTATTTTGCACTTATATTTAATTTTCATTAATTTCATTACTTATCTTTATATTTATTTTAATTTCTTAAAACCAGGGGATTTTAATTTCTTTTGAATTTCTTTAGCAAAACATTATAAATAGCTTTGAAACTAAATAACTCTTTGTGAGATCGACCTTGACTTGCCTTCCTACATAGCTAGGAGATTCCATTAGGAATTTATTACTTGGTAGTTAATAATAGACTTACCAAATTTTGAATGTCATTATCGAGGAGCTGGAAATTTTGTTTTCTTATTTATTGTTTTTTTTTTGTTTTTGTTAACCTTCACCACTTTACTTCCTATTTTGCATGTTCCATAATTATTTAAAGCACTCATTGGTGAAACTATCACAAGCTACTAAATAATAACCTAACTTCCTAACTGTGTAATAAGATGAGCTAAGTTCAATCCATAGAGAGCTAAGTTATGAATGCTATTTCTAAGGTTTTGAAAATAAAACAAAAGTTCCTGATGTAATAAAATTAAAATAAATATTTGAGGAATTTGTTTATACACTTTGATGTTTAGATGTCCATATAAAAACTAAAATTTAGAAGGCCTTAGAAATAATTTACTTGTTAATTTTCCTTAAGATTACTTGAAATCTAATTGCATTGTTTAGTAGAAATGTTGTGAACTGAGAAGTTACAATTCAACTTTTAAGTCGTTCTATTGGCATGAATTTGTTAGATCTAGAGAGAGGGTAATAAACTTTTGGATATATAGCATCTAACGTAATTAAATAAATAGGGTAAGAAGAAGATAAACAAGGATAAAACAACCCTTAAGTCTCCCTTATCGAGTATCTTTGTGTTTTGCTTTCTTCTGTGATTACACTTATTCATGTTTCATTAGTTTAGTTTAATTTTTAGTTCCTATAATTTTTTTTATCTTTAACAAAGTGTAATTTAGATTTTTAGGTATCTAGAATCAATCCTCGTGGTGTTAATATTAGTTATAGTTTATGTTACAACCTATATACTTGTAGTGTAGCTAAAACTAACAAACAAGTTTTTTGCATCATTGTCAGGGATTGTTATTATAGCATCTTGTTTGATTTGGATTATTTTGATTTAAGGATTTTTAACAGTTTTCTTGTATGATTGAAAATGCATGAAAATAAGAGTTACAAGGAGCTCAAACAACCTAAAAGACGCTGAAATGTTAGACATCACCAAGTACTAAAGAGAACTTAGAAAAGTGAAGCGCAAAGAATCTCTAGATAGAACAACGACAGAAAACAGGAATCAAGATGAGCACCAATGAACCCCCATAGAATTTATGAAGCCTGGCTTCATCATGAATTAGCAAGGTATTATAAGATCCATAGTCTAGGCCAACAATTTTGGGTTCAAACCGGAACTATTAAACATATTTTGTATGAATGTTCAATTATATGGCTTAGACAATGAAGACTTGAATGCTCATTGGCTAACTTCTTGGAAATTTGTGACACCTTCAGATATAATGGCCTATCAGAAGACGCCGCTAGGATGGGTTTGTCCCTTTTTATTCTAAAGGATTAAGCTAAGGTTTGGTTAAATTCCTTAAATCCAAAGAATATTATGACATGGGAGCGGCTAGTACAGGCCCTTCTAGCCAAGAACTTTCCGCTAATGATGACCACTAGAATTATTAAGGAGATAATAAATTTTCAGTAGAGTGAAGGTGTTTCTTTATATGAAGTATGAGAGAGGTTCAAGGAGGTATAAAGGAGTTTCCCCCACCATAATCTACTGAGGGAATTTACATTTTATAACAAAGTCACCGCACAGACATGACGTATTATAGATGCAGCAGCTGGGGGATCTCTAATGCAAAAGACGATAGATGCAGCTCATGACTTGTTAGAAGAGTTGATAAGTAATTATTGCTTGTGGAGTACAGAAAGGAGTAGGAAACCATATCTTAATTAGCATAAGGGTGTTATTTCCCTTGATTGGGTGACTGCCTTATAAGCTCAGATGTTAGCATTGGCTAAAAAATTGAACAGCTTGTAGGCTTCTTCATCATAGTCACTGGAAGTAGTACAACATGGATGCGAGTTATGTGGTCAAGAAAGTCATGTAACTATAGAATATTTCTTGATGGCTAGTAGTGAGATAGAACAAGTGAACCATATAGGACCATCGTAAGAGAGCTTAGGTAATAAACCCTACTCTAGTACTTATAATTCCAGGGGAAAGAATCACCCAAATGTTTCTTAGACTAATAATGTAGGTAAAAACATGAGAGTATAAGGGCCACCAAGTTTTCAACAAGATAGGCTTGGAGCAATGGAATAAAAATGGACAAGTTTATGGATGTGCTCACCTTTAAGTTTAATATCCAAGAAGAGTTTCAGAAGAGGATCGAAGCAAAATTTGATAAAATTGCAAGGAATCATTCCTCTTCCATCCACAATTTAGAGGTTTAAGATGGATAAATTCTTTATTCCAGTAGATTTCGTGATGCTTGATTTTGAGGAAGACAGGAACTATACATTGCTTTTGGGGAGACCATTTATGAACACCAAAAGAGCACTAATTAATGTACATAAAGGGAAGATAATGCTGAGGATTGGGGATGAACAAGTGGAATTTAGCATGAGCAAGTCTTTATGAAATTTGATGAAAGTAATGGATTGTAAGAAAATAAATGTGTTTGAAAATCCTGTGAAGGAGTAAGAAGTGAATCATGTTGAAGAGCTAAAGATTAAAGCCAATAAAGAAGTTGAACAGGAAGAGTTAGGTGCGAGACCAAATCAAGAACTTTTAGTACAAATGAATACCCCTATTTCATTCTCCTTAGTGAAACCACCTACAATCACAGTGCACTCCTTACTTCTATGTTTGAAACATGCCTCCTTGGATGAGAACAAACTACTACTTATTCTCCTTCCTAAAAAAATGACTTTGCAACAAAAAGAAAGGGTAGTTAAGGTGAAAAATCTTTGAGCAAGGTTGAAGCTTCTTCCAAGTAAACTCAAACCTCAGTAGAGCGGATCATTTCAAATTGTTTCGAATTACAAGCAAGAGGCTTTTGGATTGTGTTGGCCTTATGGGGTGTCAGCACCACCCTTTGACTTGGGAGAATGTAACTGGCCGATGACTAAGCCATCAACTTGTGACACCCATGTGGTGCAGTCCCTCCTGTCCACCTATCGCTTAGTACGGGGCTCTGCACTGCAATATGTTAAGTAAATAAAGTTACGCATTCGCTACTAGCTATATCTTTTGGTGTAATGGTAATTTCTTGATCCTGAAAATTGGTATCAAAGTGAGGTCGCAGGTTTAAGTCTCCCAGGCTTATGCTAGGGGGTGATTGTTGGCCTTAGGGGGGTCAACACCAAACTTTGACTCAGGAGAAGGTAACTGGTCGAGGACTAACCCCCAAGCTATGGCACCTATATGGTGCAACCTTTCCAATCTTGTTGAACCAAGGGAAATTCTAATCTTAGTTTTGATGATAACAAAACATCATTATTACTAATGATTTAAGTTTTTATGATGAAAGTCAAATATATTTTTATTATAACATGACTTCATGTATAAAGCTTAAAGTTCGAAGGGCTAAGATGAAGCTACTAGAAAAACAAGAGTTATGGAAATTACAAGACCTTTGTTAGGGTGTCTTGCAAACAATTATAAGTTTCACCAATTGTCCAATTGATCTAGGGGCTCAATTTTGATCATGCATTGCATATAGTTTTTTAAAAGTGAAATAAAGTTTCATAACATAGTCATTGAATCATTTTTATTATTCATACGGTCTAAAATTATTTTTTAAATCTTGTTGAAAGTCTTATTCAATGTTTGGATAGTCAAAAATTACTTTAGCCATTCGTTTGGTTTAAGCTCTTTTGTTAACATGCCTCAAATCTATGCACATTTGAATTATTATCATTAAATCTGATTTTTTAGTATCCAAATCATTTTTTATTGTTTAAATATTATCATAAACAATTTTCCCAGGTTATTAAGAGTATACTTGAATTTTATTTCCTTTTTTAAGCACTTAAAAATTGATTAAGCTTTAAAAAGATAGATTACTCAAATCTGTCTTCAAAAGCTCATTTCTTCCTTATTTGGAATTAATTCAAGTATAACCCTAATTCGTTTAAGAAAAAATATATGCAGTCATAAAGCAAAACCTAGCAGCCTCCTAGACCTCTCAACACTGTCAAATCTCGTTTTCTTTCTCTCAAAAACAAAATTGATATATCAACTTTTCCAATTTCTCCAAGTTGTCTCTCTATGCACTATTTCAGGTTTCTATTATCCCTATCATATTAAATCTTTTTAATAAATTGAAAATTTTGTGTTTTTCATTAGATAAGGTGTGTATGGTTGTGAGTTTTCATAGTTTCGAATTTTTGGAGTGATTATATTGATTGATTATAACATAAACTCCCAAATATATCAAATTGATTTGTAACTGTTTTAATCTATTTTAGATATTGATTCTTGACTCTTAAATCTATTTCAAAAATTCTGATTTTGTGATTTTAATTTTCTTATAGTTTATAGAGGCTGTGTGATTTTTGTTTCAAATTCGGAAAGATTATATCTTAGGTTTTAAGTGTATTCACTTCAGAAGTGTCAAATCTATCCAGATTTTTTGTGTTAAATTTCAACGTTTTTCTGGACAAATTAAGTAGTTTCTAAAATCCTAGAAAAATGATTTTTTTCATTCCCTACGTGTCCTAGAGTTAGCTAAAAAAAATTTTTGAATTTATGAAATGGTATTTGAGTTATTTTAAAAATTGTGTTTTAGATACACCTAAATTATTTGGAAGTATTATTGTTTTATTCATTAAATCTATCCAGATTTGGATTAAGTGAATATTTCAGTTTGTGCTTCATTATCATACAATTTTTTTTTTTGTGAATTAAATTTGGAATATTAAATTTGTTTCAGCTTTCATTTATGTCATTGATCATTCATTTCATTAGTGAAAGCTTTGGAGACCTTTAATTGACTATGCTTTAAGTGAAATCATTCATGAGTGTCTTTAGTTATTTAAGAAGGGGTATTTACATTGTTAGATTGCTTAAGTTTGTCAAGGCTCCTCTTTTCTATATAAAGAGTTGAGAGGCTCCTCTTTGCCTAGAAAAATGTTGTCTTGTGAAGGCTCCTCTTTACCTTAAAAGATTGGATTTTAAAGGCTCATCTTTACCTTAAAAGATTGGAATGTAAAGGCTCATCTTTACCTAGAAAAAGATTTTCTTATAAAGGCTCTTTTTTTCCTTAAAATATTAGGTTTTAAAGGCTCCTCTTTGCCTAGAAAAAGATTGTCTTGTAAAGGCTCCTCTTTGATTAGAAAAAGATTGTCTTGTAAAGGCTATTTTTTTTCTAGAAAAAGATTGTAATTGTTTTCTCTTTAATTAGTTAAGAATAATATCCAACAAGTAGTTGGAGAGGAGGCATAGCCTATCTTTGGTGTATGTGAACTTCTTTAACAAATTGTGCGTCTTACCTTCTCTTCTTTCACTTTGCTTATTACTTGTTGTGCATTATCAGTTTAGCATTCACTCTTGCATATCTTATTAAATCAAATTTGTTAAGTGTTAAGTTTAAATTCCACAAGAAAGCTTTTAACACTTAATTCAGCCCCCACCCTCTTGAGTGGCTCTAGGGCTTACAATTGGTATTAGAGCTTAGTCTCAAAATTATATTAATTTCTAACAAAATTGTTTGAAAGCATCTAGTATGGCATATTAGTTTGGTCAAGAGGTTTTAGATATTCATAGGCCACCAATTTTTAATGGAAAAGATTTTCTTAAATAGAAAATTAAGATCAAGTTTTTTATTATGGGCCAATATTTACATTCGTGGGAAATTATTTCTAATGGCTTTGATGGCTTTTCAAATGATGATAAAGTTGCTTGTTTAAATGAAAAAGCCATGCATATCTTACATGATGCATTAGATAGGAGCATTCTTCATAAAGTTGCTTTGTTTACTTTAGCTAATGATGTTTTGTGTAGATCAGAACAAATATTTTCAAGTGGAAATGATATGGAAGAATCTAAAGAAGAAGAGGAAAATACTTCAAACACATGCCTTGTAGTCTTTGTGGAAGAAGCTCCATGATCATCAAATGTTGAAAAGGACAACACTGAGGTACCTCCTAGCTCTAACTCTAATGATGATGAGCATAATGCTTTAGAAGTAGGTTTGAGTTATGATGAATTTGTTAGATTTTTAGAACATGCTACTATGGTAAGGAAGAAACTTTCTTCCAAGTATAAGGAATGCAAGAAGTTGTTAAATGATTTTAAAGTAGAAAATGAGAAGTTAAAGAATGATTTGCATACTTTAAAATCTAAGAGTGTGAATATTGGTATGAATGATAATGAGCATAAATTGATACATGAAAATGAGTCTTTGAAAAAGGAAGTGGATACCCTCAAAGAATCATTGTCTACATTCATAAAGGATAAGGAAAAGCTAGATTGCATGCTAGGATGCCAAAAGAGCTCTAATAATAAGCATGGTTTAGGATTTATTGATGGAAGTGTTTCAAAGGATGCTAAAACTATTTTTGTAAAGGGCAAAGCCTTACAAGATAAAATTTTGCCTAAGCCCTTGTTTGATAATGATGCATCCTCATCTAGAGCTCATATTAGACTATCGTTTATGAATGTTGCATCTTCATCAAAATTACATGCTAGGAAGATCAATTATGCATTCTTTTATGAATCTAAGACAAAAGCTATAATGGATGTGCATGTAGCCAAAAATAGGCATAATTCCTTTAAGAATGCAGAACCATCCTATAATGATGCATTTTAGACTCATGTTAGTCAAAGAGGTCCTAAACATACTCATGCACCTCATATACATGCATACAATCATAAGAACGCTTCATATTCACATGCTAGGAGGGATTTCCATAAAAAAGGGACATGTATACATCTAGGTCTCATGATAGGTATCAAGTTAAGTAATTTGAGTCTTTGTATTCTCATGCTCATTCTAGGCCATTAAACATGTTTCATTCATATTCTACACATAACCTCCATCAAGGAAGTTCATTTAGAGATATAAGACCTAGAAATGCATTTAATTCTCATGTTAGACAAAGTTGCATGGTTCATAGGAATAATGACATAATGCACTCTCATAAATCTCATATGCATGATTATCATTCTAGGAGAGCTCATTTTGGTATGAGAAATGCTTTTAGGCATTAAGATCACAGGTTTTATTACCATATGCATAATGCTCCATATGTTTGTAAATTTTGTGGTAAGCTTAGACATCTAGAAGATTTCTGTTTTATTAAACAAAGAATATTTAATAAACCTTCTCCAATGTAGGTTAAGGAACATTCTAAGGCTAACCCTAAGGACCCAAAGTTATGTGGGTACCTAGAAAAAAATGAATTTCTTATTTCCTAGGTCAACATACATTTGGTGCTAAATTAGCGTCAAGTTAGGAATTAATAGGAAGTGGTATCTCTAACTTAAAGTGAAATGTGGAAGGTCCTCACATGAGCTTACCAAGTAACATTGTTAAACCAAGTGAGGATTGATAATTGTGTTTTTGTATGTGTTTTTCTAAGTGTTTTGCATGTGTTTATTGCATGTTAGGTTGTTTTTATTGTGTTTTAATATTTGTTGTGTGTTTTTGTTTAGTATAATTTTAATTGTTCTTTTATTTATGTTTAGTATTAATTTAGAGTAAGTTTTATTTATTTAAGTGTTTTTATTTGTGTTTTGTGTTTTTGTTTTTGTTTTTATTATTAATTATTATTGTTGGGTTAGAATTGATTTTTATTGGTGTTTTTATTTATTGTGACAGGTTTATTAAATTTTAAAAAAATTTAAGTTAAAAAAAAGAAAAAAAGAAAAGAAAAACAGAACATAAAAAGGTAGCAGTCCCACAGCCCGAGTCTTGCTCCAGCCCGCACAAGCAGAGCCCAGCAGTGCAACAGCCCATCCTACAGTAGCTCCTGACCCAAGCCTCCTGCCCAAAGCCCGCTCCAGCCAGCGTCCAGTCCAGCCCGCAACTCCTGCGCGCCCGGCCCGTGCTGCAGACGCGACCCGCGCCCGCCAGCAGCCAGCCCGCTTCGCCACCCGACCTGCGTCTCCAGCCCGAAGCCTCCAGCTCCAAGCCCGTCGTAGCTCGACCTACAGTCCCTTCCGCCTGGACCCATACGCCCAGCGGGCCGTCCTCTCCTCTGGCCCAACAGCTCCTCCTAGCCCTTAACCCAGCAGCAGCTTCCAGCCCTTAAAGCAGCAGATCCAAGGCTCCAGTCCATTCTTCCCAGCCAGGCCACAGCAGTAGGCTCCAAGACCAAACCCAGAAAAAGCACAAAACCTAGAACAGCAGAGGGGGGTCTTGGAGAATACAGACAACAATTAATTTTTGGGGATAGAGGACAGCAGAACCAAGGAGCAGTCAGCGGACAGAATAAAAGAAACACAGGATAGACCAAAGAAGTCGGACAAAAAAAAAAAAGAAGCAGAACAGTGGCGGGAGGCGAGAGTTCGGACAGCTGGGAGAAGAAGCAAATTTTGGGGTCTTTAAGAGAGTATTCTACATCAAGCAAAGCCACCATTTTTTGTTCCAAGTTTAAGAGTTTTTTTTATTATTTCATTTTATTTATTTATTTCAGATCTCTTATATTTTATTTTATTTTATTATGTCTTGTGCTTGGGATATTTTAGACATGGTTGAATATTTTATTAATATGAG
>JAOXYD010220192.1:0-19096 GCA_028565735.1 Pinacopodium congolense
GTATCCCTAGCCTTAATAAAAATATCCCCATATTCTGGTACTCCTAACAAGGTAGCTATAGATGCACAAGTAATATAGATAGGAATACCTCATACCATCGAATGTATCTCGATCATATCAGCCTCGTCTTTATCTTTCATGTTCGCGAAGAACCTTCAACCAAATCTGGGTAATATGGACTAGCAAATGTAATCGTGGACTTCCATCCTAAGGTTCGGAAGGCACTAGATATGTCGAAATGAGCTTCCACATCCAGATGGATTGGACGCTTAATGGTGAAGTCGTTCCTCCTATAGGCTTCGAACTAGTCTAGGTTCTCTTAACTTGTAAATTTGATTGGATCGAAAGCTAATCTCTTCCTCCTAGGCGGCATTTAACTTGAAACTATTCGATAAACAAGTAAATATAAGTTAGAAAATGGTAAGAAAAATCAGAAAATCATCTAGCAATAGTCTCCTGAATATTTCCTTTTGATCAGAATATTCTTGATTTTTTGACGATTATAAAATTGAATGAAATTGGTACCAAAAGAAAGCTAATGAAATTTGGAAAACAATGATACCAAAATCTAAACAAATGTATGCCTATCTTAAGAGAAAATTGAAAAAGAATACCTTGAATGGAGAAAAAGATCTGGATTTTGTAGAGGCAATTCTAGAAAATATATTAATGTTCACAATAAATTAATGACAGATTCTTTTAGAGGGGAGAAAATGTGACAAATGAATACTAAGAACATCTAATTTGGTTAAGAAATGAGCAAGATATGAGGATTTGAAGAAAAAGGGGCGAAAAGAGGGTTTCAAAAGGTTAGGGAGAGGTTGAAGACGATAAATAGTGAAATTGCATTATTTTATTGTTTGATTCGACCTTCAATGACACTTTGTTCATCCTACAACAGTATCGTTATAAGATTAATAGCCCACCAGTGATGGCTTAGAATGGACTGCATCAACGATGGCTTGATCATCCTATAATGGTGGGCTACAAACCACCATTATAGGTCTGTTTACACCTTATAAAGCCCAAATTTAATCCAATTTTACTTTAAAATCCTTCAAAACTCAAGTCCTAAAAACATATATTAGATTATTCATCAAATTGCTTCAGATTTCAACATAAAAACACTCTTAAAACCAACTCAAGCACACCAAACTAAGGATGGACTAAAGAAAACACACCAAGTTATTTGAATTAAAACACACTAAATTCAAATCAACAAAACTAAAATTGAGGTAAGATTGCCTCCCAAAAAACACTTCTTTAAGGTCTTTTAGCTGAACCTTAAGGTTAGAGAATTTTACGTCTCTTATTTGATCATGAATCCATCAAATTCAATTCATTCTTCTTGTAAAACATATAGGCCACATTCTGAATGGTTTTATAGTATTGGAAAAAATTGTTTCATGTAACCATTGATCCTTAATGAAACACCAATCATGACTTTGAAAATACCAAGATAAAAAGTCTTGCATTACCATAGTTTACCCTGAAGTGAAAGCATAAACACCAATGAAATCAATAAACTCCAATGCTTTATCACTTTCAACCTCATTTTGGCTGACAAATTCATCATGTTTAAGACAATTAAGAACCTTCAAAACATTGTCTTCAATTTGAGAATCATCCTTAACACCAATGAGATCATCACAATAATTATCCAATTAATCATCCAATGGAAAGGCACAAACACTTTCTTCAACTTCAACAACAACACTTTCACTTTCACTTGCAATAATTTCCTTATAATTCACACAACTCTCAACATGATTTCCAAAAGGAATTAGAAAATCATCATCACTATCCATAGCACAAACTTCTAACTCAGTTAGCTCACATTCAAATGATGAAGTTGGACTAATAGGTGTGATCATTTTCATCAATAATTCTCTCACATTTAGATAAGAACTTTCGAACTCTTGAAATATGGATTGATTTTTGGCTAGATTCTTATCTAATTGAGATACACTGAACAAGGGTACTCGCAAGTTTTGAAAAATTTGAAAAGATCACCTAGATGCAGCATCTAATCTTTACAGATATGGAATCCTAGGTTGGTAAGGTTGGACATTTGAATTAGCAAATAACTTAGGGGAACAATTTCCATTTCCAACTTCTTTCATATCTTTCCTTCTTTCCATCACTTCTCTTTCATTCACTTCCTCTTTTTTATGATCATTTAGTACAGTGATGGCCATAAAATGCTCTTTAGAAGTAGGTTCAGACATAAAAGGTAAGGGTTGAGGTAACTGCTCATCTAATATTTGAACAATCTGACCTACTTCAATCTTTAAATTCTTAATTGAATTTTCATGGGATTGCATCCTAGACTCATTACTTTGAATATACTTATCACCATATCTTTAAAATTAGATTTATTATGATCAAGTGAACTAAAAGGAAATTCAATTTGAGGATTAACACGGGAATTTTGGTAGTCAAAAATAGGGTAGCTTTCTTTAAAATGTTCATAAGAGTCCACTCCTTGCCTAGTATAAGAATAATGGTCTTGAGTAGGATAAAAGGCATAAAAGGGTCTTATTTGACAATCCTTAGAAGCATGAAAGGAACTACTACAATAATCACAAGCCATAGGACATTGAAACACATCACTACCAAAGTGAGTTTGTAAACTTTCCATTTGCTTGTTATAGTCTACCAATTAAGCTCGAAAAACTGGGGTTTTATTAATGGCATGAGCTCTAAATGGTTTCCTACAAGAAGGCTAAAAAATGTATTGAAAGCTATTGGATGTCATGTCCTCAATTAATTTATATGCTTCACTTAGGGTTTTACTCATCAAAATTCCTCCAGTAGCATCTATGAGACTACGAGTGGATGGTAGGAGTCCTAAGTAGAAAATATGCACTTACTCACAAATACTAAAGTTATACATCAGACATTCAGTCAATAGCTTTCGAATTGCTCCCAAAACTCATGCAAACTCTCTCCCTCATATTGATTAAAAGACAAAGTAAAAATTTTCAATTTAGCTATCTTAACTGGGGGAAAGAATTTAGCTAAAAAGTGATTGGCAAGATCATCCCAAGTTTGGATAGAATTAGGCGGAAAATTGGTCAACCATATGCGAGCTCTATCTTTCAAAGAAAAAGGAAATAACTTGAGTTTAAGTGCATCGTTTGAAATTTTAGAATTTTGATATAGATCACATATGTCCAAAAAATTTCTTAAATGATCATTTGGATTTTCCAAAGATGAACCACTAAATTGAGAAGACTTAATTATGGAAATGAGAATATGTAGAATTTTGAAATCATCTTAGTCTATCCTAGGCCTAACAATGCTAGAATTAGGACTACTCCTAGTTTGCATAACCAATTCAAATACGGTTAGTTCTTTATGGGGTTGAAAAATCTAGTTCTCATCATGTTTCATTTTTACATTAGGTTGGTTCTTACTAAACATGCAATTGAGATCAACACAAGCTAAGAATCAAACTCAAAGAAATAAAAACCAAATTAAAACACAAAAGAAAATAAACACAAGAAAATAAATTGAAAATACTATATACAAAATGTACATCCTAGAGTAATTGACACCAATTTCTCTAATATTAATAAAAGCACACAGATTAATCCCAGATAACAGCACCAAAAACTTGCTATTCATTGGTTGAATTGATTAAAAATGGGAGTTCTTTGAACCGATTTTACTTTGAAAACCAAAATGATATTAAGTGAAAACCAACGTGACGAAAGACATGTGCACCTATCGAACAAGTAATAAAGTTTAGTATATTTAAGACTTTGAGTGTCGAACCCACGGGAAAAAATGGTACTCTTAAGTTAATTACCAGATTAATTTGATTACAATTATCTAGGAAATTTCAAATTAAGTAATTAAAAAGACAAAAATATAAAATTACTAAACTATCCTAATTATGCTTCAAACCTTTGCAATTTTGAATTATAAAATGATTTATAAAATTACTAAAAATTATTAACTTGTGGAATCCAGCTCAAGATAAGTGGTTAACGAATTAAATGAGTTTAAAACAAATTCAAAGGTAGATTATGCCTTTTCTCCATTAAATTTAGTTTAAAGTTTGGTTATGCTTTAAATCTAGCCAATGGGATTTAATTTCAAGAAGGTTAATCTCTGGATTTGCGGTCTTAGATCTCTAACTCTCAAAAATAATCAAAGTTTAGTCATTCGTTGATTTATTTATATTGTTTATTGATCTTTCCAACAACTTATGTAGATTTCTCGGATCCTAGATTATCTTTCACTCTAATCTCAGTTGATCAGGCTAAAATCAAAACTTTAAAATCTTTAATAAACAAAATCAGACCTTATTACATGCCATCAAACTCTCCTAAAATATAAAAACACAAATTTGACGCTGGAAAATTGATTTAAGCACACATAATTATAAAAACATACAAAACACACATCTTAAGCCACATACTTTGATAGATCTACAAATGTAAGTTAAAATAAGTAGTTTAGAAGTTACAAAACAAGTTTAGAAAGCTTTTGGAAAATTCTTGAACTTCTTAACTTGATCTAAACATCAACACAGCTTCGAAATCCACAAGATCTTGCAAGAAAACCAAAAAACATTCAAGAATATACATATAAGAACATGAACTTTGATTAATCTAGAAAACAGGAGAAAAAAAGTAATAATTTGAGTTAGGAAATCCCCTGTGATAGTTTAGAAACTCATATACACATCTTAACTTCAATCTCCAACAAACAACAACTCAAAATACACAATATAACTTAAATTAAAAGTTTTTAAAACTGAAAACATCTAAGAAAGCTTAAGAGAGAAGCAAGAGCTTCTCTAACTAATGTTAGATCTGAAATCAACTAAGTTAGTTACGTGTTTCTGTGTTTTTCCTTGTGTTATGTAGCCTTTAAAGACTTCCACTTGAGTTAGCTGACAAAGGGGAAAAGCTGGAGACATGTTATAGCTACAATCTTGGAGAATTGGAGTTGGAATTGTCGACTGCACATTCAACGGCACCCTGCCTCCAATCGACGGCACCGTAAGAGACCGCCATTAATGGTCGAAAATTGTCTCTTAAATGGCCCCCTATTCATCCATTAACGTGATCCTGCCAGGGTGCCGTTGATGGACAGAAAAGGGATACTTTCTTCTCATTTTGGCTCCAATCTTTATCATCAAGCTCCATCCTGTAGATTAAACATAATAAGACATAAATTTAACATTTAAGCATTGAATTAGGGTTAAATTAACATCAAATATCATCTAAAAACAAGTCTCATACGAAAAGCATAAAACTTTAAAGTTCAAATATCGATACAAAACAAGTTGCATAAGAAAAGCACAACACTTTAATACCAATATATAAACAAGAATCACATACAAAAGGGATATACTCTTCTTCTCCATTTAAACTAACCACGTTTTTTAAACAATAGTTATGATTTTTCATAACATCATTTGACAAAGTTTCTTCCAAAAACTCCCCCTTAATAAAATACACCATGGCAAACTCAAGATATCATATCATTAATACTTAAAGAGGGACAAAATCATCCAAATATCATTTAAAAAATTTTCTGGACGACATTATCAAAAAAAAAAACCAATGGTTTTTAAAAAATGATTAAGAACAAAAATCACATACTTGATACCAAACTTATTGAAGTGAGACTCATCTGTACCAATTATTAAATAACTCGATGCCAATTGCTAGAAACCAGGACTTGATACTAATTATTAATATCACTCTCAGTGAAAACCAATTTTCAAAAACAAGATACCATTAATTAACAAAACTGTCAAACTACACTAATTGTTCCAAAAAAAATGACTTGTTGATATCAATTGCAATAAAAACAATGCAAACCAATAATTGATACAAATCAATTCCTCTTTTAAGTTCTTTCCTTTAACAAATTAAGTCGTACTAGAGGAAGATTCATTGTCGTTAACATAACCTATATCATGTCTATCATTTGCCAAATTTTAAACACTTAACATTGATTTAAAATTTTCATTTCCTTCAGAAAATTTAACAATTGATTCTTGAAGGGAATCTATCTCTATCCAAAGTAATGCATTTTCTTTTACCAACTTATCATGATCAACATCACATTTTGATTAACATTTTTTCCTTTAAAGCCTATTCTCTTCCACTAATCTTTGCATTTCACACTCAATTGCAGTGTATTCTAACAAGTCATGCATTACCATTAACTTCTCATTTTCTATCTTGTATGCATTTAACGATTTCAGTGTTTTCCTATTCCTAGTCTTTAAATCCTTCCTACTCTTAAGTACGAATTTTAAATATTCTTATTAATATATCAGAAGAAATTTACTTCACAATCATCATTATTGTGAGAAATTGAACATATAGATTCATAATTTGTATAAGTACTAACACTAACGTATATCTCTTCTTACTCTACTAAACATGGAACCTAAGAGGCGGTGTAAATTAGGTGTTTAAAATTTTCTTCTAAGTTACAAAAACCTAATCTTTACTAATTTATTTGAAATACAAAAAATAAATAAAAATTCTAATTAACTAGATTAAATAATAATAATAAATTAAAAAATTAAAATAAATGTATAAAAATAAAGGAGTAAGGGAAGAGAGCTACAAACAATCTATCATAGTTTAGGGCTATTCATTTACCCCTACGTCTAGTATTTAATAAACCTCAATGAGATTGTGTTTGAACTATAACAAAACAAATACAATGTGAATGCAATCCTTTTTCTAAGGCTCAAGGATTCACTCTCTCTTTTTGAAGCTAAGGAATAACTTATCGCTCTTCCTTTTCTAAGGCTAAGGAATAACCTCAAGTGACTTTTATTTTGATTTAAGAATAACCCTTACATAAAATTTACTCTTTTTCTTTCAACACCATAAGATATTTAACTCATAAACACCTTCACAAAAAGTCACTCTTTTAACTCATCAAGGTGTTTAAGAGCTCACACAATATTTAAGAACGAATGCACAAAAAGAAACCAGACACTTAAGAAAGCTTCACATAAACTCAAACACTTTAATCTCTTTGTATAGATATTTCACACTATTTTTTATATTAAACACAACACATAAAACACATATTTATAGCCTTGTTATGGCTTTGTAGACATTTATAAGCATTAAAAATTTTCCATAATGTGATAAAACATTTATTAGTTTTACCATTGCAAAATCTAACTATTGCCAATATCTCGCTACATTTTCGCTTCCATCGACTTATATGCATTGATCAACCAATACACATGCTTCGATTAACCGACCTCAACTAGGTAGGCACATTCATCTGCCAATCCTTGACAAATGCAAGCCCAAATCAAATCAAGCTTAACCCAATTTAATTCTTAATCCAATCCAACATAGTTTAGCATAAACCAATTAGTAGCAAACATATTACAACACAATTTACATAATTACATAAACTTAACATAATAAAATTAATCCAATTTACCAAATTAACTTAACACATTAATCTAACAAATTTCATTAATCTAAATCACAATTTCATACATGCATGAATTACCTTATAAATCATTCCAATTTAACCAACTTACCAGATCATTAATCATACTAATTTATTCATCCATTCATTAAATATTCATGTAATATAATTCATGCATTCATACATAATAAACACAAACAACACCCTTTGATTATGCATCCTATATGAAAATACTAAATATGCATGCATATACATAAAGTGAGACCTTTCAACACTATGGTAAGATCAAAGATGACTTACATAACAACTTACACTACAAAACCTATCTATTTTATTATTCTTAGATATTCCATCAGCAAGCTTGATCTAAAACTCTTCCTTCAATCACTTTCGTTTTTAAACATCTTCATATACTTTAAGTTGTTCACAAAACATGTTCCTTATCTTTAATGCTCCATCATGCACTTCATATCTTCACCGTACACTTCAAGAATTGTTTTCATTAAACCTATTTCAACAAAATCCACAAATACATTATAGAAACATTTTGTCATCATCAAAATAATGTTGGAACCAACCTTTGGTTCAACAAATTAGGATGAGCATGGCTCCAAATGCTAAGGGTGTCTTCGACTTAAGATTGCTCTACCTTCCTCAAATGAGCTAGACATTATTGAGGAGCTAAAAGATATTGATAAGCATAAGGACAAGGACACCAAAGTTAGGCCATTTAGTCGTGCAAACTCCTCAAGACTACCTCTTTGACTGGCTTTGTGCCTAGGTGGATTCTTTGTGTATATATTACAATCAATGAAACTTAATGGGCAAAATTTCAGTAGATGCATTAAGTTATATGGGTTGAGGAGCAGGCACAAATGAAAACTAAATTAAAGGAAAAAAAATGGAGACAATAAGAGATGTAAAAACACTAACAAACATGCCAGAAGTAGTTTATGTAGTTTCATCGTCCACCACCACTATCACCTGATAATGACTAATGATGTGAGTCGTGGAACATTAAACAACTCTGTTTGATATTTCTTTTATTTTGTTCTTTGCTTTGTCCTTTTCCTTTATTTTGGTTTCATTTCATCATAGATACTTTGCATTAAGTTCTAGCATTCTATAGGATTTAATGTTATATTTTTTATTTCATGTTTTTTATACCTCTTTATCTAATCTTTTAGAAAAACTTGTATTATATGTTGTTATTCAGGTAATGAAAAAACAAGCTTTGATCACACATGGAATAGACTTCAAATCTCTTAACTTATTCCTAAAAATTAGATTTCAAGTTTTATGAAAGGCATGTTCTCTTTTGCTTTTTTACACTTTTTATTTTTTGTTTTGTTTTTCACTCAAATTGAGGACAATTTGAATTAAGTGTGGGGGGAAGATGAACTTGCTTAGCTATTTATGTCAAACATTTGATTTATTATAAGTCTAATAATGATTACTTACATGTTCTATCTTATAATGATTTGATCATTAGTTGCTTATTAATTGTCGTATTTAAATTGAACTAATTTTTTGATTTATTTGTGCATTGATAAACTCCTGAATCTTTTCTAACTCCTAAATTTTTCTTTTTTCTTCTTTTACTTTGACTGATTTTCATGTGTTATGGTGGCCTTTATGCATGATATTAAGTTTTAAGGATGTTTCTTATAGATTGCTATGTGAAATTCGAATAAGATGTACTCTAATGCCTAAAAATTAAAAAACAAATTGTGTTGTTTAAATAAGTGAGAAAATTTCACTCCACTAACTTCACATCTATAACATGGTTGAATTTTATTAGTGGTGCTAATATCCATTTGAGAGGGTGATCTAGCAAAGTAATCAAGGGTGCTTAAGACAAAAAGCTAAATGACCTTAAATAAGCTAAAAAAACGTATCCTAGATGAGTAACTAAGGGAAATTCATGGCAAGGTAGTTGCTCTGGTGTCAAAAGACTATATGGCCTCTAATCAATTGTTCCAAGTGTAATTTGTGATTTTGAATTTTTTTTTCACATCACTGAGCAATTTTGCATGATAAACTATATGAAATAACTTAGATTCTTGATGTTTTATAATAAAAAGTTTCCTCTTTAATAATAGTGTCATAGAATTTGATAATAACATTTTTTCATAATAAATTTATGATGTATTCACTAAATCAAGAGCATTGATTGATATTTATTCATACTAAATTAACATTTGACTCTTGGTTAAGATCATTTTGAGTGGATATTTAATTTATGTCTTGATGACAAGAAGAAACTCAAGTGTGGGCATATTTGATAACACATAAATTATTCACCTTTTAGGCAAGTTTTCATGGTCATTATCATAAGTTTGAGAGGTAATTTCATGTAATTTGTGTGGATATCTAGTTAATTCTTCCATAAGATTTTTTAAGTTGTTTCGGATGATTATTTATGTTTTTATAAGACTTTTCTGAGCATTTAAATGCATTGTGTAGTTAGAAGAGATGTGCAATCAATTTAAGGGGTTAAAGCATCAAGCCATAAAGGTTGACATGAAATATCAAGGCCAAAGGAAGAGCGAAAGAGGGGTATAAAAAAAAACAAAGAGAAGCTGAAATTGAAAGGGCTCACATTTTGGTTAACTATTTTGAGCCAAATCCTGATTATTTGCTAAAAGGGTGCACGATTGTGAGCCCAACCATGATCAAGCTATACCTACCTACATTTTAACCTAGTTTTGGTTGTTTTCTAAAAAAATTATGATCCTTAGAGCTTGCCAACATTTTTCTAAGGTCAAGAGATGATTCTCAAGTCATCTTAACAAGGATTTGAGTAAGATTAAAGGAGAGATCAGTTCCGAACACCTAAAATTGAAGATCAAAAGTGGATTTTCGAGAAAGAATCATGGAGGAGCAAAGCTATTGAAGAGCTTCTCTATCTCTTCTCTTTTTATGATTATTATTGATATTTTTAGGATGTTGAGGAACTAATTCTCTTTTAGGGTCTAGATTGTCATAAACCTTAAAATGTAGTATTACATTATTTCTTTGATTTGATGTTGAATTTCTAAATTTTCTTGGATTTATTTATGGAGCTAATGACATTGGTTTATAGTTTTATGCAAAAATAAACTTCAATTCCAATTATGTGAAATATATTTTCATTAAAAATGAATATATGATTAGATTAATCCATAAGTGATTTATCTTGCATAGAGACCTAAAACTAGGTTTGTAAAAGGTGTTTGGAATAAGTGTGAACTTAATTAAAATAATAGGTTTCATAAAACATATTATTACATGCAATTGATACTTCAAGATAGTTGAGACCTTCTTCTTGATTTGTCAATTTGAATAGGAATTAAATGATTTAGATCGATAGTATAATTCAATTTAGGAAACCTACAATCTAAGATAATATGGAGAATCCAAGATTAAACAATGAATACAAATGTGATAACTCCTTAATTACAAATATTTTGTGCATGGTTGGACAATTTCTATATTATGGTTTAAGGAAAAATCCTTGTGACTCATGTTCATATTGAGATAAACTCTTTGAAGAGAAGCCACTTATATATATTTTTTTTTCTTTTTTTATGTCTTTTGATGTTTTACAATAAATTAAGGCGTAATTGAATGCATCTTTCAAGCAAAAAGAGATATGGGAGCAACTTAGGAAGCAAGAATATCATGTTGGGAAGCACAATATCAAATTTCATGATCAATTGTTGAATAAAGGAAGAGATATTATGAGAAGATGAAAAGGATCGAAAAGTTAAAGGAATCATGACTAGGATCAAGGTCGTGATTATTCTAGAAAATATCACAGCCAAGATTTTGACCGTGATGGCTATATTGATTCTTAGCTTATTTTTCATTTAAAACTTAGGTACATCTATACACTATCAAGTTTTTAGCACCATGATTGGGGACTATATCATTCGTAAATGTTTTTTATTCTTTGTTAAGCTAGCCTTATTTACTTTTTTCCCTTTATATTTGTTTAAGTTTTTGCAATATTTAATTTTCTATACATTTACTCTATTAAAGAGTAGACTTAGTAGAGCTAAATCTAAAGGTAGGAAGAAAATTTAAAGGTGCTTGAAAGAGAAGATGTCAGAAAGAAATACAAAGTTTGAGGTCCTAAATCATAAATAGACATCATGGACCCGTTCTACGCTACACTGTAAGTATACAAGTCATAACTTATAATGTAACAGATATCATTCCCACAAAAATTGAATGTAGACACCTAAAAATCTAAATTGCACTTTGTTTAAGGTAAACCAAAAATTTAAAAATTTAAAATTAAACTAAATTAACAAAATTTAATGAATGAAATTGCATAAGAAATCAAAACAATAAAGTTGGAAACTTAAGGGTTATTCTCTCTTTCTTTACCTCCCTTTACCTTATTGATTTAATTGTGTTTGATCCTAGATATCCAATAGTTTGATTGCCTCCTTGGAGATCTAATCAAGTAATCCCAATTGAAATAAAATTTGCAACCTCTAGTTCATAGAACTACTCCTAAATATACAATTGGATTTGAAACAATCTTAAGGATAATTAATAAGAAACTAAGATTACTTTTAAATCACTTATTAATCTAATAATTATAGATTCGTTAAGTCACCAACTCTCGGTGCACAACCTAACTATAATAAATAAAATCAATCTCTTGATTTGAATCAATTATAAGATGAACAATTATCACAAACATTTATGCATTAAATCAATAAGAAAAACATCATACAAACAATTTAAGTATAAACCAAGAAATAGATCTAGAAATCCATAATCATGGTTAACACGCAACTATTTAGATTAGAAATTCAAAGGAAAGCAATATAAAAGAGAACAAATGGATGCAACTTGAAGCTCGTTTATTGGAAAATCTGGAAAACTTGGTCAATCTTGATTCCTCCACCTTGATCTTCAATTCCTTTCTGTTTTGCTTTTTTTTTTTCAAAACTTGTTCTTTTCTTCTCTTTGATGTCCTTTAAATTCAGAATGGTGACTCTTAGGTTTTCTTACACCTATCCCAATCCAAAATAGCATCTAAATCTCATTAAACATATCATCCTTCAAAACTTGGTGCCATCTAAGTCACCCTAGCGACCTAGAGATTGGTTCCTCCATCTTCTTCTCCTTTTTGACAGTTTTTCCAACTTTCATCTCTTTTCAGTCATTCCACTGAAACTTCTTCTCTACTCATCCTTTGTACTTGAAATTTTGTGTGGAAATTAATAACATGATGCTCTTAGTCCCCACTTGATTTCAAAATAATCTATGCTCTAAAAGTTCATATAATATCTCACAATAATCCCCTATACTAAAGCTAGGCCTTGTTTATGTTTCTCTTAATCTTCTCTTTATACACCCTTCATGGCATGTCATATAACCTTGATATTTGATGTGGATATTCCTCACTTAATGCTCTATCTATTTAAATTGATTCCATATGTATTAACATTATAAAAACATTCCTAGAAGATTTATAATTAGGTGATATCAATGGATAAAGAATTGGGACCTAAAGCACTTTTAACCATAAACGTTCTTTCTAGACCCTCGTTGTAAGGTATTAAGTTTAGCATACATAAGCCAAGAGTAGAGAATGAGAGTTTCGAGATCAAGCCATAAATGATTCAAATGTTGCATAACTATGTGAAATTTGTTAATCTCCAATTTTCTAAAAATTTGTAACACTTTCAAGCTCATTAGTGTGCTAAAATAGGTTATTCGATTAAGATTATTCCCTTTCACTTTGAGGAGTAAAGCAAAATCATGGATAAAGTCTAACCTACCAGGATCCATCACATCTTGGAATTAATTTGAGAAGAAGTTCTTAACAAGGTATCCCCCCCTTGTTTAACTAATTGCGTAATGAGATTATTTGTTTTTAACAGTTAGAGTAGGATAACCTGTATGAATCTTAGGAGCACTAGAAAAACATGGATAGGAAGTGCCCACACCATTATTTTGATTTGGGCATGCTGATGCAGACTTTTCATGGAGGTTTCAATTTTAAAACAAAGTAGTTGATAAATGCATCATTCGATGTCACCCCTAGCTTTAAGACACCTAAACAACTCCAGAATCTCATTGAAAATATCATCATGAAAACTTACTAGTGGGGAAGTGACAGAGGTTTAAACCTAATGGATAAGCACGTGACATAGATGCCATAGCCTCATTGGAAGAGAAGGTAGAGGCCTTAACAGGAAAGTTAAAACATATGACAGTGACATCTACCTCAACTTTAGTGATGGCAAGTGATTTTTACATAGGAGGCAATCTTGATCATGAATGTTAGTCATCAAGACTTGGAGAACAGGTAGAGAAAGTGGACTATATGGGAAATCTCTAGAATAAATCATAGAGTAAAACATATAATTTGGGATGGTAAAATCACCACAACTTTTCATGGAGAGCTTAATGTCAAAAAGGATAAAACCATTCTCCTATCTTTCAATTAAACTAACAACAAAGCAAACAACCTTACTTGGAGGAGTTACTTATTAAATACATTACCACCTTAGATGCCCACTTCCAAAACATTAAAACTTTAATCATAAACTTAGAGAACCAAGTTCGGTAACTTTCTAGGACTGTTTTGGGGTGCTTTACCTAGTAACACTAAAAGAATTTAGAGACCAAGTGCATGTGGGATTTTTTGGGTATGATAAGGGAGTTATAGAGGTAATGCATAAGGAAAAGGAACTGAGAAAGCTATGTATCATCTAGAAGCTTTAGTAAATGTCATGACTTTGTCTATTTAGTTTCATTAAATATTGGTCCATTGAAGGGGATAAGCATGATTATTAAATTGGTTAAAAAATCTAATGTGTATCCTGAAGGAGTGTTAGAATATGTGATAGTACAAGTTAATGGATTGGAATTTCCTTCTAATTTTTGTGTATTAGATATGAACAAAGAAGGATCTCCTAATTCAACTTTGATTTTGTTAAGGAGACCATTCCTTAGCACATTTATAACTAAGGTTGATGAGCATGATAGAAAACTTACCATGAAATTTGATAAATTTCTAAGATATTGCTTAAGGTTGTTTATTAATAAAATAAATAATCCAAAGAGCTTCTTTTGGTTAACAATGAAGTAAGGATAGACATGTTGCTAGAGCTTATTAACATCCATAACCAATTTATATTAGAATAAAAGAATTTTATTATTGATTTAGTAATCAATTTGAAAGGAATTAATCGAGATTATACATTTGGCTAAATGCCTGTCTCTTATTGAATTCCTATTATTTGGATTTTGACTTTAATTAATTAATTTTTTTAGTCAGTAATTACAAATCCCTTTTTGTTGTTTATTTTTGTTTATTTAGAAACTAATAAATTAACCTAATCCTTATGGCACCTAGCCTTATTCATCACTATTTATAAGTTATTTGTTTTTTTATAATAGAAATTTATATTTGTTAGATTTAATAGCCACCAAACTCCTTTCAAATTGAGGATTTATATGTGATGGAAATACAAGTAAGTGAAGCACTACGATTTGGAAATTTTATGAATTTCTTGCTTATAGGAGTTATGCCTAAAGGTTTATTATATTAACATAGAAAGGAATTTTTTTTATAATTTTCCATATTACTTTTGAAAAGACTATTTATTTAAGATATATGTAGACCATGTTTTTAAAAGATGTGTTCCACATCTAGAAATTAAAGACATATTAAAGCATTATCATTCGTGACCTATAAGAGGTCAATTTTAGTACCAATAGAATCACTTAAAAGATTCTTGAATTAGATTTTTATTGGCTTATTCACTTTCAAAATGCCCAAATGTATGTTGCATATTGTGATAAGTGTCAAAGTGTAGGTAATATTTCTTGTTAAGATTAAATCTCTCAAACTAATTTAGTTATGTGTCAAGTTTTTCATGTTTGGGGTATTGATTTTATGGGTCCTTTTCCAACATCATTTAAATAATAATTATATGTTAATGAATGTTGATTATTTTTCTAACTGGAAGAAGTTCAAACTTTGCCTATAAATGATGCTAGGATAGTAGTTAGATGTCTTAGGAAGTTATTTTCATGTTTTGGAACATCTAAAGTTATTATTAGTGATAGTCATGCACACTTTTGTAATAATCAATTCAAAAAGAAACTTAAACATTATGGTGTTACACATAGGGTAGTTACCCATTACTATCCTTAAACTAGTGGCCAAGTAGAAGTGATAAATAGGTAATTAAAAAGAATATTGGAAAAGATAGTAGAACATTCTAGGAAAGATAGGTCTAATAAAATAGATAAAACCCTATAGGCCTATAATACAACTTGTAAAACACCAATATGTATGTCTCCTTTTTGGTTGATGTATAGGAAGGTTTGTCATTTTCCAAATAAGTTTAATCATAAAGCATATTAGGCAATTAAATCTCTCAGTTTCAATTCTATTCTAATAGGCGAAAATCAAAAGCTCTAATTGAATGAACTTGATGAATGGAGTTAATGGTGAATGACAATTTCATGCTTCATAAGTAGCACACCAAAAAGTGACATGCTCATCATATTTTATCTGATATTGAGCTTAAGGAAGGAGATCAAGTTTTGCTTTATAACACACAATTGCATATATTTCTTGGAAATCAGAAATTAAGATGGTATGGATCACTTATGAAGAAACAGATCTTTTCATATGGAACAATCAAGATCACACTGCTGAACTAAAGAAAGTTCCACCTTATTTTTATGATGACACAACAACTATACTATTGATACTCTTATATAACTGTGCACAATGATAGGTTGATTGGAGCATTTAAGTAAGAATGTTTGATTGTCTGGATAAAGTGAGGATCGGTCGACCAAAAACCAATACTACAGGAAGCATCGGCCGACCGAAGGAAGACGGGTCAACCGAACCATAAGATCGGTCGATCGAATGAATACTTTAAGGAGATTGGCTAACCAAATAAAGGTTAGTCAACTGAATGAACGTATATAGAAGACCGATTGATGAAACTATGGCAATCAGTCAATTGAATGAACAAATTTAGAAGACCGATTGGCCAAATATGGCCTATTGATTGATCAAACAAAGGAGATTTATAAGCAGATTATTCACAATAGTCATATTGCTCAATGATTAAAAGATTTGCATAACAGTTAAAACATCTATCCAATGCTCCAAAAGAATTAATTGTCAAATAAATGAACCAATAGATAAATTAATATCAGATTACTCTATAAATACAAGGTTAAGCAAGTCTTAAGTGTGGAAATACAAGTGATATATAAGTGTTGAAAACAAATTTATATTTGAGTGTCATTTTTTGTGCTTTGAGTTTATTCATTTACTTGATTTTGAGAGGTTATTCTTGAGCTACAAAAGAATTTGTGAGATTGTTCTTAAGCCTAGAAAAAGGATTTGAGAGGTTATTCTTGAGCCTTAGAAAAAGGAAGAAAGGTTATTCTTGAGCCTTAAAAAGGAAAAGTGGGTTATCTTTGAGCTTAAAATGATTTGCAAGTTGTAATCAATTTTACATTTGTATTTTTTATCTTACTTTCAATAATTACAAATGTTTTTTTCTTATTTGTTTCATAACTATTTATTTAGCTTCCATAAATTTTGTTGATTTTATTCTTATATTTTTAATTAAAATATTCTTAGAACCTAATTCACCCCCTCTTAGGTGTCATTTAGGACCAACAATTGGTATCACAGCGTAGGTCTCACTTTGAGCTTAAATTCCAACGAATTTGTGGGGAAAGATCAAATAGCACATTTCATGAATTGTATAGGTTCCTTATATAGCTTAGATGGGCATAATCCACATAGAACACCCTTCTTCGATGGTAACAATTATATGTATTGAAAGAATAGGATGAGATGTTACTTAATGAGGGAAAATATTGATTTATGGACAATGCTTACATAACCTTTTTCTATTCCTACCAAACTCATATAAAATGATATAGTCCTAAAGAAAGAGAATGAGTGGAACCTAAGATAAAAGGAAGTCTATATGTTTGAATAATAAGGCTATGCATATCTTGTATTGTGCTTTAAGCATGGAAGACTATAATAGGATTGCAACGTGTGAAACTGCATATGATATATGGCATACTCTTGAAATTACTTATAAAGGTATCAATCAAGTCAAGGAGATCAAAATACATAGGTTTACTCACAACTATGAACTCTTTCATATGATGCATAATGAGACTATTTCTTTAACGTATGCTCATTTTAATAATATTATAAGTGCGTCAAAAAGTCTAAGTAAGAACTATTCTATTGTTGAACTATGTAGGAAAATTCTAATGTCCCTACCAAAGACATGAGAAACAAAGGTGATGGCAATACAAGAAGCTAAGGACCTCAGCACACTTCCTCTCGATAAACTCATTGGTTCACTCTTAATGCACGAGATGAGGATGAAAACTATCCAAGAAGAATAAGAGACGCCAAAGAAGAAAATTGTGGCATTCAAAGGGACTAAAAAGGAGGAAAGCGAAAATAAAGAATCGTCACTTGGAAGCAAAAACGAGGAGCTCGTATTCATCACAAAAAGGATAAAGAAGTTCATGTGAAATGCCTCAATACGTCAAAAAGGTACATCTTATTTAAAAAATAAGTTATCTAAAACAACATATTTTGAGTGTGGTGTAAAAAGACATTTGTGATCTCAATACCCATACCTACAAGAAGAAAAAAAAGACAAGAAGAAGGAAAAGAAGGTATGGAATAAAGAAAAGAAAGACTTCAAGAAAAAGAAAGCATTGAAGGCCACATGGTCCAAATCTAGCGACTCCGAAAAAGAAGAAGCAGCCAACATGTGCTTTATGGCATATAACGAGGTTTTTTCTTCTCCTAGTGAAGATAATTATGATTATACGCATGATGAAGTGCTAGAAAACATAGAAGAATTAACTAAAAAGAATAAAGAATTGCATGATTAGCACTAGAAAGCCTTAGAAGAATTAGCTGTGTAAATCGGAAAATAATGACCTTAGAAAAGATATGACCCTAATTAATAAAGACAATGACGAGCTTGTAAAAACTTAAATTACAAAAGATAGAAATGAAAAACAAAATAAGACTACTTTGATCTGAAAACTAAGGTGTTTTGATCCTAAAATTGATGTTTAAAACATCTGGGAGAGGTCCCTTTCTCTAGGGATTAAGCAACTGCAAGTGAAGGAAGAAGACAAGTAGCAAATATTAAAGATTTAGGTCAAAAATGGCTGTTACACATTCATTAAAGGCACCCCGCCGTCCAGTAACGACATCCTGTTCATCATTAACGGCACCTTGTACATCCATCAGCGTGACCCTAGCAGGGTACTGTTGATAGTTGACTTTTAGTTTGAATTTTTAGAAAATTTTCATATTTTTACTTCAATCTCCATATTTAAGCTCCATCATGTAAAGTAAACATAATAACACATAAATGAAAGATCTAAGCACTAAAATAGGGTTAAATTAACATCAAATCACATCAAAAAATAATATAAATTTAACCCTAACAACTTACTCACACTTAAGTTTTTGCTTATCCTCAAACAAACCAATAATTCAACCTTCTCAAACTAGTAAATAATTACAGGAAATTTTATTCAAGATTGTTAGCCCTATGGCACCCAAGAGGGGGGTGAATTGGGTGTTTAAAAACTTTTGCGGAATTAAAACACTTTAAAC
>JAOXYD010220207.1:0-19093 GCA_028565735.1 Pinacopodium congolense
CAAGTATTATGAATATAAATATACATTCTATAGTTAATTTAATTTGAAGTTTTAAATTAATAATTTTTAAGTTATAACTAATTAATTGTAGTTAATTATCTTATTGGAATGATTGTTTTAATGATTCTTAATTATAAAAATTTTATCCTAATAGTTTTCATTTTTTCAAAAAACCGCCAATATTTTTCGTTTTTTATTAAACACTTCATGTGTTTTTCATTTTTATCAAACACTTCTTGTGTTTTTCATTTTTATTAAACACCCTCCTGTATAGTAATTGCCACGTCATCTACCACTGTACAGTCACCATAGCCACGTTAACACACCTGCCTTGTCAATGCCACGACACCATAGAATAGTTTTAGGTTGGTATTTGATAATTTTTGTTAAAATATAGGGGCATTTGAGATATTTTTAAAAATATAGGGGGTATTTGATAAATCATGAAAATACATGGGTTAAAATGATATTTACTCTTTAATTTAATTGAAAGATCATGGTCTTTAAAATTACTTTGTAAAATTTTTTAAACTTGGGTGAACTGGTTACAAATGAAAAGAATTGTTTTGAGATTTTTTTAATAAAGTTAAATATGTTATAGAAGCTAGAATCACTTTTGTAAAAGTATCAATCAACCAGTAGTCGAGTATTGGTTGACCAATATGTTGATTTTTAGAAGACTAATCGACTAGTCTAAAGACAATGGTCAATTAGTTACAGGAATTGAGCAGACCAATCAATCAGTCTACTAGTGTAATTAACTAATGACTAGTCAACTAGACCAACTAATTGGTCGATCAATCGGGGCTAATAATGCAAAGTAACGACTACTTTTTTTATATTTCTAATGAGTTTTTAAGCTAGTGTAATGGCTATAATGGCTAATTAACTAATTTTTAAATATAAATACATGGTCCTTATCATGATAAAGAAGGCTTTTGGAGGACTAGTTGGATTGATTAAGTCTTGATTGAAAAAGTGTTGGGAAACACTTTAAAAGTTAAAAGACAATTTTGTTGCATTCATTTTGTTTTGTGAGTCTCTTTAAGCATTATGAGTATCAAGTGAGATACTTAAGTTGTGTATTATTATATTAGGGTTGTTTTTGAGATTATTGGTTAATAGTTACTCTTCATCTCAAAGTAAGATTTCGTGAGATTACTCTTTACCCATTAGAAAAAAAGATTATTAGATTTTTTTTACCTTGTAAGAATGATTTTATAAGATTCTTTTTTACCGTAGAAGAAGATTAGTTGTAAGAGAGTTCCTCTTCACCCTAAAGAATATTGAATATAGCAAAATTTTTAGTAAGTTCTTAAAGAGTGAATATAATCTAAAGGTTGTATCTGAGACATTATAAAAATCAGTTCCCTTGTCTTTATTTTATACAATATTATGTTTGTGATTGAATCTGAATCTCATTTATTTATATTGACATTATCATCATCATTAAAGTTGAATTATGATTAAAGATTGTATCCATCATAAAAATTAGTATAAGTGTTGAGTTAAAAAATTCTAAGTCACTTAGTTGACCCCTTCCTATTAGGTACGACTAGGGCTAACAACAGTATATGATTTTTGGGAGGTGTAGAATCAATCTCACTACATGTTAGACTTATATAGTGGTAGTTGATAATTATGATAATTATGACATCTATGTCAATTAGTAGTTATAGAATCATTTCACTAGACATTTTAGAATGAACCAACACATTTGTTGAATCGTCTAACTGTTGGCATTGTAACAATTCAGACATATGCTTGTGGTAATTGAGCTATAACTGCTCTAAAAATTGTCTTAAACTATTTTGGTCCTAATCTATTTTACTTACTAAGTATATAGGGAACAACAAATATATGTGAATCCCTCACATAAAAATTATAGCACATGTTTTGTCAATAACACAAAATATATTTTCGTTATGTCTTATTCCGTTATCTATCCTGTATTGTTTATAATACCCATTGCACATTGGGTGCTTGATCAAAATATGCTACATATGTTTGATAAAATATTGCTAAGAATTAAATATGCATGACTGGTTGTGTTAAAGGGAATATAGATAAATTGTATAGCCTAAAAAAACTCATGTAACAACTAATATTAGGTTAGGATGGATATCATTTCTTATGCATTATGGTTAGTAATCAAATTTTGGAAGTAATTTAAAAAGGGTTGACTTGATTTGAACATGTTCTAGGTGCTATCCTAAAAGATGAGATCATACAAGTTTCTATTTAATTGGATCAAATTGATGAAGCAATCATGGAAACCCATAAGCGCTTAGATGACATTTCAAATCAAATAAATAAGAGAGTTATTGTGTTAAAGGATGCACTAAACCTTTTGAAAAATAGCGATTCCATTAATTACAACATTAACTAATTATGGCTTAAGGTCTCGAAACTAAAACATTTTTTTGGAGTTCGTGATTCTAAGGAATTGGAGAACTTCCTTTAGGATATGCAACAATTTTTTGATATTGTAGGGATGTCTAAATATGATAAAGTTATGCTTATTAGCATATACTTAGTAGGTATGCAACACTTTGGTGGAGATCGATAATGAATGATTATTTGAATGATGACAGGTAAAGGATTGATACGTAAGAGTTGCTCATGCTTGAATCAAAGGAGCTTCAAATCGGAGCTAAGAGTCTTACTATCTTTACAAGAGATAAGTAGGAACTATTAAAGGAGGTAAGAGATAAATTTTTAAAAATAATTTACTAGACGAATAAGTATGCAAATCAACATTATTATCCACTTGAATTCAATATAGGGGACAAGGTGAAGCTGAAATTGATACCCCCAGATAAAAGAAGATCACTGGAAAGATAAAACACAAGGGTTGACTCCTAACTATACTAGTCTCTTTGAAATCATAAAGAAAGTTGGTAATGTTACCTATTGATTGAAATTGTTGAAAATTTTGAAAATTTACCCTACATTTCATATAAGTTAAAGGTGCAATTTTCAGCTAGATGATAAAGAACTATAGAGAAGAAAGTCCAAATGTGCTCTTACTATGGTGCAGAAGCAATTTGATCATGATATAAACATAATTGTGGGCCATCAGGTGTTGGAATAACATAAAAATAATTATCATACAAAATTTCTTACGAAGTAAAAAAAGGAAAGGATGCAACAAATGAAACTTAAGAGAAGGATATATCCCTTTGATAGTTTGAGAACAAAATCAAGAAGCTTATAGAAGACTTATAAACAAAGACTTCATCTCCTTCTAATGGAGGAGGTCTGTGAGACCCTTTAGTGCCTTCAAATGAACTTGGTTGTAAGGTGGATCCTTATTACTTACTGTCCAAAATAATATATGATGATGACGTGGTAAAGTAAGTGCTAAAAATATAGTAGGATGCTGAAAACACAATTGTTGGATAATTTGTAACTTTAAACTTGTATACATCTTCATTTCTTAAGTTATAACACACCACATCATCCTAGCTACGTATTGGGCTAATATAGTGACAAATAATAATTATGACAGTTATGTTAGTGGATAATTAAGCCAAAACATCTATTGGGATGTTCAAATATTGGGTTTGTAAGAATTCTAACATATATCTATGACAATTTGGGATGTAACAATTTCAAAAAATTTCTTGAACTCTTTTTGTCCCAATTAATTTTATGTATCAAATTTGATAATAATATAGGCTACATTTTCATTATTTTTTATACCTCTTATTTGTCCTATATTTTTTATTGTACACACTACATACCAAGTGCTTGATTAAAATGCACCACAAAATGTTTGAGAAATAATACTAAGAATTAAATAAACAAGTTTAATGGCATTATAATAGGCACCTAAACAAATTTCATAGTATCAAAATAACCCTTATAGCACCCACCATTTCAAATTAATGTTGTAATTAGCCAATGTTTTATAGTACCATAGTAGATTTTAAGACCACTATATGGTAATTAGCCAATGTTTTGCAGTACCATGCTAATCTTGTATAACACCTACCATTTCAAATTAGTTTTTTCTACTAACATTCTGGGATTAGAGATCTTATGGAAGTCCATGGTAGATTTTGATAACACACTTATATTGCTTATTTTAATTACAAGAAATCCATCAATTTGATTTGAGTGTCAGTAAATAACATTGCTTCTTTTCCATTTATGGGCTTGTAACACTAAATGTAAGAAAAACTAATGTATCAATATTGATACCTCTAAATGGTAATGGCCTATTAAAATCATAGCATAGCCTCTTAAATTATAGCAAAATTTGTAAAGGATTTAAAGTGAAATTCTAAGTAAAGATAAAATTAGTAGTTATTATATGTATGCACAATATGAAAAATGCTATATTTGCATATAATCTATTTTTTTTATTTCAATAATATCAATTAATTGTGGAAATTTATTTCTTAAGTTGTTGTATTTAGCCAATCGTGTAGACTTTATAGTAAAATTAGGTTGAGTATCCTTGAAAATTTATAAAGTGGTTGATTTAAACTTTCAAACTTAGGAAGTTAATGAATTCTTTTTATTCTTTTTTCTTTTTTTGGGTAAGTGAAGTTATTATTATTGAAAAAACAAATTGGAACTTATACAAAGCAAATCCTTTTAGTAAGATAGATAGAATAAAAATAATTTTATGTAAAATAATCACAAGGTTCTTCCATCTAAATATAGTAATAAACTTTTTATTTTAGTTACTATAACTTTATATAAGTTAGAGCTTAAATTCACATCAATTTTCTTCACATTAAAATGCATAATAATTTTCAAATACGTTACTTAATTTCACATGAAATAACTTAATAAAATTAAAAAATGCATATATATATATATATATATATACATGATATACTAGGCAACCAAGATTCAATAAATCATGTCCTTGATTGACTTTTAACCAATAATTACTAGTATTGATGTAACATGCTAGCTTTTATGTTTGAAATAACTGCAACGACTTTAGGATTTGACACATAAAATCCTATTTAGGCTAATCTTTCACTTCCAAAAGGGTGAAAGAAACAAAACATAAGATGAATTGAAAAGAATCAAACAAAGAGAAAGACATTAAGAATCCAACAAAACTCAAAAGATTTTGAATTGTGTATAAAATTATGATATTATTGCTGAATAATTGTACATGCTTAGGATATATTTATGTGTGTGTGTGTGTGTGTGTGTGTGTGTGTGTGTGTGTGTACCAGTTCAAGGGAGTGTAATCCTATAATCTTTAAAGATCATTTCAAAAGCAAGGGAAGATTATACCTAAAATCATGGCAAAATTATTCTAAAAATATGTCTATCGAGATCGCAAATAATTCTAGAATATTTATAAGAGTGATATAAGTGAAAATTTATGCAATAATAATCACAAGAAGATTCTTTATTTTCATAAATCCAGAGGCACAACAATTGAAAAGAATGTTGCCATTATGCTTCTTGATTGAACATCATTATTCGTCAGCCCACATTCTAAGATAAACATTTGTGAAAAAATGACACTACATGCTTTTGTATAAGGTTCCATTATTATTTTATCATCATTTAGAGGTAAAATAGATGTGCAAAACATCATTTTTTACGCTTATATTATGAATCATTTTGTTTTTATATAGAGCTACCTCTTTTACTCCCCGTTATGTGTAGTATGGAGATTAAAAATGCTTAACTTGTCTAACAAAGTGTGAAACCAATATCGAATTGAGGCCTTGGTGAATATGTTAGCTAATTGATAATGAGATGAAATTGGATAAGGGAGTATTAATTTAGATTGAATACATTGACGAATGAATTAACAATCTATTTCAATATGCTTGGTACATTCGTGAAAAATTGGATTCGTAACAATTTCTAAGGTTGCTTGATTATCATAAGACAAGTGAATGGAATGTGGATGGCAGACACTCAAAATTGAAAACAAGCGAATGGGCCAAATAGTTTCACTAGTAGTAATAACCATTGCCTTCTATTTTACCTTAATTATAGAATGGGAAATAATAGACTGTTCCTTTAAGCTCTAACTAAATGGGTGAAAATCTCAAACTATGCACCCAACGGTGGATCAATGAGAGATGGGACAGCTAGCCCAATTAGCATGACAATATTCTTACAAAGATAATGAACTATTGGAAGGAAGTAAAATTCTTTGACAAGGAGCATTCTTGATATAATGTATAATTCATATAGTGGTATAAAAGTGCAGTTGTCTTAGTTTGTCCATAAACTAACCAATAATATATATAGTATAGCTAATGTTTGGACTTGTGATGGTAAGATATAGTAATCTTCTAATTAGACACTTTTATTATCTAAGATCATCACATTTTGCTCTTGTAACAAGATCAAGTTTATGCTTTTGAACTATAGGTGGAGGATACAGTTTTCAACCAATAAGACCACATGTGGTTAATATCTCAAAGGCATATTTGCATTGACTTAATATAATATTAATAGATGAGCATGTCACTTAAATGTCTAAAAGTTATTTGAACTTTCCTCAATCCTTATTATGGAACTTGGTATTTAAATAGTATTTTGGTTGAGAGAGTTAACAAAATTATTTCTAGCAATAACTATGTCATTGACATAAATGGGTGCAATAAGATAAAATTCTCATTGTGTGAAAATGAAGAGAAAGTGATCATAAAAAGATTAGACAAAATTGATTTAAAACAATGATTGAGTGAACTTTTGATACTGGTTCCTTAAGCCTATTAAAGTTTATAAGGAGATTTTTAAAGATGACATACATGTTGCTCCCCTTGTTTAAAAAAACCTTGAGGAATTTTCATATAAACTTCATCTTCAAGATTTTTATGTAGGAAAGCATTAGTAATGTATAACTAATGAAGTTCCCAATTATATAGTAAAACAATTGAAAAGAAGCATATGATCGTGACTAGCTTGGCTATAGGAGAAATCATTCTTTGAAAAATAATACCTTTAATATGTGTATCCTTTAGTCATAAGACATGCCTTATATCTTTCAACAACATCATCTTGGCTAAATTTGAATTTTTATACCTATTTAATTTCTATAGCACAGTTTCCAAGTGGTAGGGCTATAAGTCTCTAAGTGTGATTTGCTTCGAAGGAAAAAATTTTCTTGGCTATGGCATCCTACCAATAAGCATGTTTCACTACTTGAGAAAAACAAATAGGCTCATCCAACGAAGAGATGACTACAAAGAAAGCTATGTGAATCTATAAAATTTAGAGTAAGATATATTGTGAAAGAAATGATGTATTGTTGAGTGAGCCAAAGGAGAAGTAGAGTAAGAAGTGGAAGATAGTGAAATTGTGGTAAGGTGTAATTAAACTTATAAAGTTTTTTTTTGTACATGTGTCTTATATGTTTAGTGGTTACTATAGGTACATCAATGTAAGAAGTTTCATGAAGATCGACCAATATTATGGGCTCTATAGTTGAGTGTGATGCACCTTAAATGTCATATAATTGGTTTTAAGATGTAAACTCAACATCTATATCTGAGAGTTATAATGTTGAGTTAGGTGATGAACGAATTGATCCAAAAGTATAATTATTTTCCTCAAGTTTTTTTGTTACCTCACTCCTTACATGAATCCCATGATCAATGAAAGTATAATTGGTATGTCCTAAGCAAGCATTGAGAACCTAGGGTTCTCTTACATTTCCTTTCATATTTGAATAATGAAAAATATCTTTAAAAATTTGAACGTCTTGTGAATAATATATTGCTTTAGTGTCTAAATCATATATTTGATAACCTTTTTATCTATGCAGATAACTTATAATAGTTTTAAGATCACCTCTAAAAGTAAACTTATCATGAGGTATACCATAAGAGTGCCTATGACATAAGTAGCCAAAGTTGTGCAAATGGTGACAACAAGTTATTTTATTAAATAGGAAATTATAAGGGGTCTTATTTTTTAACATAGAGAGAGGGATGCGATTGATTAAACATTTATGTGGTGAGAATGCATTACCTAAAAAATTTATTGGAAGATTTTCTTGAAATCTCAAGGCTTTAGCCACTTCCAACAAATGTCTATGTTTTCATTCTACCACTCTATTTTATTATGGTGTATCCATGTAGCTTGTTTATCTCTCCGTTCCATTTTCAACATATTAGTTCAATAGTTGCTCATGATTAAACTCGAATCTATTATCTGTTCTAAATATCTTGACTTTAGTGTTGAATTATGTTTGGACCCAATTAAAGAACAATAATAATGTTTATTCTAACATTTGGTTTTCATGAGAAATACCCATGTTGCTCGACTATGATCATCTATTATGATAATAAAATAATGTGATCTAGAGTGAGACTTAATGTGATATGAGCCCCATATGTCACAATGAACTAAATCAAAATTATTTGTTTGCATCACAAAAGAAAGTATTTGGTAAATCAAATGTGACGTATAAATTTTGAACTAATGAAAGTCACTTCATTAATAAGTGTCCTAGGTGACAATGTGACAATTATGCATTAATACTTTTGCTTGCTAGCAATGCATTCCCTTTCTTCATTAGTCATTTCACACTCTATTCATTCCAATGAAGTTCTTTGAACATAGGCAATCTATTGAACAGAAATTAGATCCAAATATTATAACACAATTCAGATCTTGAGTTAACTTGTTGACCAAGAATCTTGCCAAGATTTACTCGCCTCATATCATAGACTGGTCTAAAATCTCCATTTGGAATCTGAATTATAGAATCATTAATATTAATGTAAACATCTATCATGGAATTAATTTCAAAGTTATTCAATAATCCATGAGTCTGCGTTACAAGAGCAATTTTGTGAAAACACATTTATAGATGGATTGGTAGTTGATCTATTAAGTAGTTGTATTAGCTATTGCATTTAGGTTGATATAAGATTTCGAAATATAGGAACATCAACTTATGTTACTATGTTTGTTGAAGATCCAATGGTTATTCTTGTCGATTATTACTTAAACAAATGAGTTAATTTCTATATTTATACTATTGTGGGATTTAGGCATACAAAGGTGTCAGCCATAACCATAAATGTTCGGTTAGGAGCTCTTAGTAATGTTGTGGCATTGTGTGATCTCTATTGAAATCCTCTCATCTTAGACTTTCTCCAACTAGTTGGATATCTGAAAATTTCAAAATAATTTTCTCAAGAATGATTTTTTATTGCAATGAGTGCAATGTAGTTAATTATCCCATTTTTTACCTCCACACTTACTCCTTTTGTCATTTCCTTATTGTCCTATTGGCCCTTTCGTTAACAAAGTTGTAGCTTTAATTATAGGAATACGTGTAGTAGCTATACTGTGTTTCTTTTCATCTTGAGCATCTACATCAGATGCTCTTCTGAGTCCCAACAATGGTTCTATGTTAATGATTTGAGATCGAGCTATCTTATAGGTGTCATCAAACTTCATCAAGAAATTAAAAACCTTTTCTTTCTTACACATCTCTTGCAGTATCTTTCCTACACCACAAATGCATGTAGATATTTTTTTAGACTTTTTAATTAACTCCAAAACATTTTAATTTGCCATAAAATGTAAAAATAAACAAATTTTCTTATTGTAGTAAAGCAATCATCTGCTTCAATTCATACACCTAGGATGAAATTCCTTAGGTTAATCATTCCTTGAAATCATACCAAATTTCACTAGCTTTTCAGCATGAACTAAAAAGAATCTTTAGCATTGCATCTCTAGATATGTTAAATGTTCTAGTAGTTGAAAAAATAAAACAGAAGTCTAGAGAAATCTATAGTAACCAACTTTAATACGTGGTTGATATTCATAGAGCTATTGACTTTGTGGGTTATAAATAGGCAATAGATGTGTGTGTGTGCAACAACGAGAAAGAAAAATAAAGTTATTGTGAGTAGCAAATGAAAATGAGAGTGAGTGGGTAGCAAAATAATAAATGGAGAGTGTAATGTTTATGAGAGTGATGTGTGGATGCTATGTGTGTGAGTATCTTATGAGTGGTGAAAGAGTCTTAGAAAATTATTAATAAAAAATATTTTAACTTCTTCACTCTTTCATTTGTAAATCACTCTTTTTAATTTTAATATAAATTATCCTTTCCACCATTGTTATTAAGTGTCCAATTCAACACTTTGGTATCAGAGCTTAATTAGTCTAGGACCGATATTCATGTTAAGTTAGAGTGAGATGATCCGAGATCGTGATTCACATGATAATTGAAGTTTGTTATTGTAAACAGTTTGGGATTATGAAGGCTATCACGACGGGAGAATTTCAAATTATAGGTGTGATTAAAAATATCAATGTCACAATTATAGCTCTTAGAAGATGATAATACAGTCGTACTTAGAAGGCAAAGAGTTATGCGAAATTGTTGGTGAAGATACACTACAACACTTGAAGATAAGGGAACTAAAACATCTACAATTGTATTGTAAAGATGGAAGGCAAAGGTTGGTAAGGCTTTATACTCTACTAATATTTCTATTAAAGATGATATGCTTAAATAAATAAAGGATGCAAGAACACCAAAAGTGGTATAGGATATTCTTTCATCACGTTACTTTAAAAAGGATGAAATGCGACTTCAATAATTGGAGAATGAGTTGATAATAGTAAAAAAAATGTATATCGATTAGCTATTATTTCTCCAAAGTGAAATATCTCTGTAATAAAATTGTAGAATCAAACTCTGAGTGTACAATAAGTGATTTTCATAAAAGGAGAATAATTATTTATGGGTTGAGATCTGAGTATCATGAGTTTATTACAGCTATCTAAGGATGGCCATCTCAACCTTCTTCAGAAGATCTAAAAAATGTGTTATACAATCAAGAAACTTTGGCTAAACGAATGGTATGGGTCTCATTAAAAAGTGGTAGAGAGGCACTCTTTAACAGTAAAGGAGATAGTCAACCCAAGTATTGGAGAGACTTAAAGAATAAGATAAATGGTGAAAATATATCTTATAAAAGAGATCAAAAGGGTTCTAAAATAGGGGGAGCTTCACTAAATCAATTAAGGAGCTACAAAAAAAAAAAAGATGCATGTTTTAAGTATGGAAAGAAGGGGCATTTTTCCCAAGATTATCGGTTCGTCAAGAATCAACTGAAGGTAATGTTGTAACTTCGAGTAGTAATAAAGTTGAAGAGTTTAACGAAGAAGAATGGGATGATAAAGCTTTGTTTGTAGAAGTAGTACAAGAAAACATTAATGTAATGGTAAAAGGGATGAGTCTTTCATGTGTAAAGAGGAGACATGTTCTAGCACTATGGATGGGAGATGCTGACAAGAAGGCATTAATATCACAACAATCCAAGAAAATTGATTATAAGGAGGATTGAATTGTTGACTCAGGCTGCTTTAAACATATGATAGGTAACGAGAAAAATCTTGACAACTTGTTAGAATATACAGGTCATCGAGATATTGTGACAGTCAATAATTCAAGATTGTCAATAGCTTATATTGGAGTAGCCTTAATAACACCACAATCTCGCACTAATTCAGTACATTATAAGAGGTGTATCACGTGCCAAGATTAATAAAAAATTTACTTTTAGTATCTCAATTAACATAAAAAGGAAATTATGTGGTGTTTGGTCCATATGACAATAAGGTGTGTCAAAAGGTATTAATTCTAAACATGTCCAATTTGGAAGGTCAAATATTGGACTCTATCTACGTGTTATCAACAGAACTAACATATGTAAACAAGACCTAAAAGAATGATATACAAACCTGTGGCATGCATGACTTAGACAAGTTAGTTACCACAAGCTGAAAATAATGATAAACAAAACTATGCTCAGAGGTCTTCCCCAACTCAACATTCGAGGAGACATCAATGTTCTAGTTATCAATGCGGTAAGGCACATAAGATATTATATGAGGAGTCAAGCTATAGTGCCAAGGAGCCATTGGAGCTTATACACTCAGACATATTTAGTCTTATGAAGCAACTATCAATTGGAGGAATGTGATACATGATTATCTTCATTGATGACCATTCCAGTTACATTTGGGTTTATTTTATGAAGGATAAATATGAAGTACTTGATAAGTTCAAGGTGTTTAAAGATGAAATAGAATAGATAATGGAGGAGAGTATACGATAGAAATTTTCTACAAATACCTAAAAGAATATAGAATTAGAAGACAATTGGCATGTCCAAGCGCCCTACAACAAAATGGGGTGATTGAAAGAAAGAATTGACATATAATAGAGATATGTCGAAGCATGCTACATGCAAGGAATGTGTGAGGAAGATTTAAAGCAAAATGTAAGAGGAAAATAATGTAAGTGATCAATTGACTATGACGAGAAAGACTTGGATTTATATCTCCCTTTCAAATGTTGTGGAAGATAAAGCCTACAACAAGTTATTTCATAATGTTTAGATGTGTCTGTTATTTTTTTATACTAGATAACTTACGAAGTAAGTTTGATGAGAAAGTGATTCAATGCATCTTTGTAAGCTACAGTAATAAAAGAAAAGGATGGAAATGTTGTGATCTAATAACAAATCGATGTTACATGTCAAGGAATATGGTATTAAACGAAGCTTCTTCTTAATGGACACTATCATAAGTAACATTTCTAGATTTAAAATACATGGAAGAAAGATTGCAGGAAAAGATCACCATCGAAGAAAGATTAAGACCTAAAACACTAAAAGAATCGACTTCATCTAGATAAGTTTCAAGCTTGTGGAAAATTGGAGTGCATCAAAAAGTGATGGAGGAGGATCGGGGATCGGCCTAGAGACTGGACCCTTTAACACCTTTCATATCTTAGGAGATTCACAATAGGAAATCAGTGGTGAGTGCACACAAAGTTAAACCTAGGAATCTAGTGCTTGCCTGCCTCTTTGTGTGTATGTTAAACACCTTTGTCTCTACTAGCCCACCAGCACCATTAGTCTCTTTCTCAAATATCTCATCTAGATAGTGTGACTAGAGGATTTTATCAATAGTATAGATTAGACTATGTTGAAACATTTAGTCCTATTGCAAAGATAACCATTGCACATGTTTTGTTAGCATTAACAGCAAGCAAGTCCTAAAAGCTCTGGTAGATGGATGTGAAGAAAGCCTTTCTACGTAAAGAGGTTGATCAAGATATATACATAGATCAACTAAAAGGCTTTGAGAGTGAAACTCATCTTGAATATGTTTGCAAGCTCCACAAAGCTCTCTATGGATTTAAATAAGCACCAAAAGCTTGTTATGGTAGGATAGATGAGTTTTTAATTCAAAGTGGTTATTTACTTGCCAATATAGGTTTGAGCCTATTTGTCATAGCATGTGAAAGTAAACTAGTAATTGTATTGATATATGTAAATGATTTGATAATCACTAGAGTTGATGATGAAGAAATTTGTCAAGTAAGAGAAAATCTATCAGTTCAATTCTAGATGAAAGAGCTTAGAGAACTCAATCATATTCTTGAACTAGAAGTTAATCATATGAAGGAAGGAATATTTCTGTGCTAAGAGAAATATGCACAAGACTTATTACAAAAGTTTGGCACTGTTTAATATAAATTGATATCAAATCCTGGGGAACCAAACATCAGGATTATTACTAATGAGGGAGAGGATTTAAAAGATGCTACCACGTGGTAGTAGTTGGTTGAAAGTCTGATCTACTTGATACTTACATGACCAGATATTGCATTTGCAGTTAGATTGGTACGTCCTTTCATGCACAATCTAAAGAAAACTCATCTTGATGCTATTCAACGAATCTTACGATATGTGAAAGAAACAATCGAGTATGGTTTCTTTTATGAAAGGGGTGAAGTTTATAAACTAGTTGGCTACTGTGATGCTGACTACACTGGCGATCTTGACATACATTGATCAACTACATGTTATGTGTTTAAATTTGGATCAGGACTAGTGTCATGGTGTAGCAAGAGATAGTTAACAATGTCATTGTCAACTACTGTAGCAAAGTATAAGCTATAGCAATGGTTTCTCAAGAAAATACGTGGTTAGTGCAACAACTAGAAGATCTATATTAACCAATTGAATATGCTATACGATTATACTATAACAATTTATCAATCATCACGTTAGAGGAAAATCTAGTATTCCGTGCTAAAATAAAAAATATAGAAGTATATTATCACTATTTTCGAGAGAAAGTGTTATAAGATAACATGGAGATGGTTCTTATTTGTACTAAAAAGCAGATAGTAGACTTATTTATGAAAAGATTTTCATCTCCTAAGTTCCTAAAGTTGCGTAAGTAATTAGGTATGGCTAAATGTTTAAAAATAAAAGAGTCAATAATCATTGTTAAGGGGGGGAAACAAAACAAAGCTTCAGCATAATATCTCTAAAGATATGTTGAATGTTCTAGTAGTTAAAAAAATAAAACAAGAGTCTAGATAAATATGTAGCAACCGACTTTAATATGTGGTGGATATTCATAGAGCCACACACTTTGTGTGTTATAAATATACAATAGATATATGTGGTGGATATTCATAAAGCCACGGACTTTATATATTATAAATAGACAATAAATATGTGTATGTATGTGTGTATGTATATGCGTGCGTGCAGCAATAAGAGAGAAAAATAAAATGAGTGTGAGCAACGAATGAAAAAGAGAGTGAGTGGACAGCAAAAAGAGAGTGATGTGTGGGCTCTTTGTGTGTGAGGATATTGCGAGTGGTGAAAGAGTCTTAAAAAATTATTAATAATAAATCTTTTAATTTTTCCCTGTTTCATTTGTAAATCACTTTTTAAAGTTTAATATAAATTGTCCTTTCCACCATTTTTTAAAGCGTCCAATTCAACCTCGACAACACCTACTTGTATATTCTTGGAAATATAAATTGACCAACCATGATTTGATCATTGTGTTGAATTGAATCCAATATTGGTAAATCTCTGGAGTGGACATCATGTTTTTCTATTAATCGATCAATCAACTCTACTTTGTTCTTGAATTTGAAGGTATTTGGGAAATTGATTGTCCATGTGAAGTAATTGTTTTCACTTTCATTTAGAGGTTGTTTAACAAAAATCAAGCTTGGGCGGTTCGATGGATGCAAGTGGTATGGAGATTTGGTATCTACTGCAATTTGTACATTTGTACAAATCACAATATGCTGCATATCAGATATAAAACCTTCTTCTGGTTGGTGACTTACAACATTAGTTTCCATAGTTTTAAGAAAATGAAGGCTATGGTAGGAATACCATGGAAAGACTATGAATTGTGTATAACATTCTGATATTATTTCTGAATAATTGTACATATATAGGATGTATATATACTAGTAACAAGGGAACGTAAACCCACAATCTTGGGAGAGAATTATCGGGAAGATTATACCTAGAATCATGATAAAATTATTACTAAAATATGTTTATCAGAATCTCAAATAATTCTAGAATATCTATAAAAGTGATACAGGGCAAATCCTATACAACATTAATCACAATATTCTCTGTTTTCAAAAATGTAGGGGCACAACTACTGAGAAAAACGACGCCGTTGTGTTTCTAAATTAAATGTTGTTATTCTCCTATCCACTTTCCAGGATAAACATTTGTGAAGAACGGTGCCATTGTGCTTCTGTATCAGGCATCGTTATTCTTCTCCCTTCATTCGAAGGTAAAACAGATATGTAAAACGGCATCCTTGATACTTGTATTATGGGCCGTTTTGCTTCTGCGCAGAGATGTCTTTTACATCTTCAAATCTGTAACCATTCTTAGTTCTCTAGGAAAACAAGTTACACATGTACGTGTCTCAAATTCCTAAGAATAAACAAGCGTAATCCTAATCACTTCAATTCTAGTTAGAAGGAAGGTTATATAAACAAAACATAGTCATAAAATAAATTACTGTACTCATGTTACAAAGAATGAAACTCCTTTCACTTTTATTTAATTGCAGCTTTTACTCATGTACTTGGTTTATGCCAAGGCTACTCTTTAAGCTAAGATTAGTTTGCAGCAGACAAAAAATAGAATCAATCTATTCAGGATAAGGCGGAATCTTAAAGTGCGAAAAGTTTTGAGAGACACGAGAAATTTTGCCTCTGGAAACTCTTAACTGCGATATATTCCAAGCTGTTTTTCATTTCCCACTTGAAATTGAAAAAGAACAGAATGAGGGACCAATGCAAAGGCGCCTTCTTGTTGTAGGTTTGATCCAGTCCGATGTTTACTAGTCTCGATCACAACTTCTATTTATAGTTCTAATAAAGATCAATTTCTTTCAAATGGGACATTCGGGTCCTATCAAATTTAATTATTTAATTGTGGAACAACTGAATTCAATAATCACATATAGCCAAAAATTAGTCAAACTTATTAACGAAAAAAAGACAAACTTGTCAACTTACGTATAAAAATTCCATTTTACCCTTGAATTTAAAAGTTATTTCTCCTCCTTATCAAGTTTAAATTACATATATATGTATAACGAAACCTACTACTCTCATGTGAATTGGGTACACTGTCTATTGTAAATATGATTAAGCAACAAATTTCAAGAGAAATATTCAAATTGCAATTAAAAAAATTGTGAGAAAGAAAAGAAGAAACCAATAAGGAGCTAGTTATCAATATGATACATGTCCAAGCTAAACCAGATGCGAGTTTACTCATGTTATGGTCGTCTACATCAATTGTGTATAGGGTAAATGTGTTCCAGGGCTTTTAATTTTTTATTTTGAGTAGAATACTTAACATTAGAGGGGGATTTTTTAGGGTACAATTATTTGAGTTATTGGTTGTGTTTTTTAATTATAATTTTTTGTATAAAATTTTATGATTTTTATTTTTATTTTTTATTTTTATGCTATATTAATGTGTTATTTTTATTGATTTCTGTATTTTTTTTATTTTAAAAAATAAGATACAAAAATTAAAAATAGAAAGTCAAAAACAAGACCTTAATTTTAGTGACTTCAAATCCAATAATAGCTCAGAGATGATTGATATTAATATAGCATATTCTTTTAGGCATCACGATGAGAAAAGGAGCCACCCTTTGCCAAACTAATATGGCAGAATTCATGAATACGCACACTAGTGTAGCAATAAGACTTTTGGAAAAGCAGATGAATGTTTCTTATATTTGTAAACAATCGATACCTCTCCTAATTTAATGAAGTTTAGAGACAGATAAATAGTAGGATAGGTTAAACTTTGTTGAAAGGCTTGATTAAGATATGATGCTGTATTAAAATGTGAAGAGATTTAAGTAGCCATAAGTCAATTAATCCGACTCAGGAATCAAATTCCGAAAAATAAATCGTAATAGGTACAAATATAAATTGCACCAAGTAATAGCTAGCAAGGAAAAGAAAGGAACAGTACCCTCTTTTGATCTGTGAATATTATTGTATCCTTGACTCGTGAAGCCATTAACAGGTGAAACTACCACATGATCTCTTCTTTCTTTCCCTTGGCATATCCATATATACAGAAAAGGAAGTTTAGATCATGCTGGCAGCTTCACCTGCTGCTGGTTCACGATCAACACTCAACAGAGTCATAGTCCAGCCCCTTATTGGTAGAGAGAGTGAGACAGACAGAGAAAACAAGAGCAAATCTGATTTGGGTATGAGCTCAGTTTGTAAAACAATGAAAGAAGTGAATATATATGTAGCTGCTACTTGTGTGCATAATTTGTACGTAGATGGAGAGATAAATAAGTGTTTATACTTTATAGGATGTCGTCAGTGGAAAAACCGAAAAAGCTTTTGTAGAATAAAAAAAAGCCTACGAGTAAATTGAAACAGTACATGTGCAGGTGCATGCTTTGGTCCAAAGAAAATAAAATATTAATCATCATTTCCACGCCACCAACATGCAGACAAAGATAGCGAGTTCTTCTAGATGTTAACCTTACACCTTTTTTTTATTATATAACGTCAACTTTAGAGCTTTAGCCTCTCACTTTCTCTGGGTGATGTTTGTATGTCCTGCAGGAACCGGAACCTAAAAATGAGTGCTAGCCACTATACCTACTACTTCATAGCTAGGGGCCCATTTTCATTTGCCTACTCTCAGATGCAAATGGAATAAGAACATCCCATGATATCCAGCTACTAGGCTATGGTTTTGTTTTGTTTTGCTTGCTGCTCTTGTGAGGATAGCATTACTGGTTTCTCTACAACTATATGCATATCCCGTTTGTCAGAAACTAGGGTTCTCTTGCACGCAATTGGCTTGAAAAAAAATTGAGAGCAAGAACAGCCTTACAAGTATCATTATAGAAGTTGATTAGTTCCAATCCACTTTTTTTATGCATCCCCAGACTAATGGATTTATGAATCTTGTAAGTTTGTAGGAAAACAATTAATCCAAGATGATTTTTTTAATTTGGTTTTGCTAGACTCCTATTAACGGCAGGATATTCCAATGATTAACGGGTATTCCATTTTCACAAGCTCCATAAGCTTTTTACAATTTGGAAAATGTCTTAATTAATCAAAACATAGTTAGTCAACAAAACAAAATAATCAAATCCAACACCTAAACGATAAAACGACTTTAAAGCAACTTGATGGAGTCACCGGCTCAACATGTACTTTTGTTCCTGTAAGATTAGGAATCAAATGTTGCTTGGTTAAGCATTAATTATGATTAACTTGAGAAGGAAATTTTATTTGAATGACTTTAAAATAACATGACCATAATTAAATGAAATTTAGACATTATTTTGATTACTTCACAAAAATAACTTTATCAGTACCGTCATATCATATTTAATAGATAATAGGATCTCCAAGTCTCTTTGTACGCACCATGTAAGTTTATTAATATTATCTACACAAATCAGCTTATTCTTGTTCAAAATAATTATTTAATTTATATAATCCTACGGAGTTCTTTGGACCAAATTTGCCTATTACTATATATATATATATATATAATATTTTGTCAATCCAACAAGATAAAGACAAGACAAATAACAAGTTTAAACAATACGTCTTGTATCTCCGCCCTCGACAAAAATGAGGGAAATAGGAGCATTTTTCTGAGCAAAAAGAAATTAATTTAACAATTGGAATTGTTGTTTTCAAGTTAATTAAATTGATATTGGCCATCTCACTTAAAACATCACTTGTTTTGGAAGACCA